>NW_021028397.1:229417-289378 GCF_004153795.1 Camellia sinensis | reverse complement strand
CCGATAAGGCCTTCAATTAGTAGTTTAAACATATAAGCATGAACAGATAATCATACAGTCAAACAGATAGAATGCCATTTAACTAACATATACTCAATCAATTCGGTTTCCAATTTCAGTCAGTCAGTTCAGTACTTTTAATCAGTTCAATTATCAGTCAGTTATCAGTTCCATTTAACAGTAATCGGTAATCAATCGGTCATTAATCAGTAAACAGTATGGGGGTTGTTACAGCAAGACATTTAAAAATCGCAATTCACATATATAGATAATTGTAAATATACTAAGAAAAATGGGGTTTCTAAACCCTAAGCCTTGTAGGAGCTCCGATCTTTCAATCTTAATTTTCTAAATTTTTGATTTAAAAAAAAAAAACCCTCAACATTTATTGATTTGATCAAAATCTCCTAATCAGCATTTATTAACTTTTTTTAAATTCACATACCTGCATTTATTAATTTGATCAAAATTCCTGATTAACATTTAAAATCCCCTCATATAAATAATTATAAATACAGCCCGTACATAATTACTGCAATAACCTTTTTAATTTCTCTTGTACACTATGATTAGTGATAAGATTATTAAATTATTTTTATAAAAAATCTTAAAAAACATAATTTATATACTAAAAAAAATTAAAATAATTATAAATATTTATAATTATTCCGTGCAGTCCTAAGATTATTGCAAAGATGAATTATTGCGGAGGATCCTATTCGAAGCTCATCTGACCTCTACAGCAAGCATAAAACAAGATATCATCAACAGCATAACAAATAAAATATAAAACAGGTGGTCTGCTAGACTGAAAAAGCTCCCAATAACAGTAGTTCAAAATACAACTACTACTACTAGTCGTCTACTACTACGACCTGTTCTTATTCACAGACAGCTACGACTAAGGGTGTGCGCGGTGCGGGTCGGTGCGGTTTGAGAAAAAAATAGAAACCGTATGGCGGGTGGTGGATTGATAAAAGTGTCACTAGAATTTGCCACTTTCCTTATCAAAAACCGGCGGTTCGGTTGGCAAATAATGGCGGATTTGCCTTGGCGGTTCGGGCGGATTGGCGGTTTATAAAAAATATAATTCAAATTACAAAACTTAAATCAAAGAGTAAAAAAAAGACGAGAGATACCGTGATGTTAAGCATCTTGCGAAACTTTCTTCTGATGCAGCAAGTGTAGCAACAACATGATAATATTAACGACTATGCCATCAGTTCATTACAAGCATCTATGGAAACTACAATGATCAAATACAATACATAAAATTCCCCTCGAGCAGTAATGTAATACTATATTCTAAGGTATAGAACAACAAGCAAACTTAAGTAAAAAAGAATTTTTAGAATCTTATAAAACATGATTTAATAGCGGTGCGGGTCGGTGCGGTTTAGAAGAAAAATAGAAACCGGCGGATTAATAAAAGTGTCACTAGAATTTGCCATTTTTCTTATCAAAAACCGACGGTTCGATTGACAAATAATAACGAATTTGCCTTGGCGGTGCGGTTTTGGCGGTTTCGGCGGTATTATGCACACCCCTAGCTACGACAATCACGAATGTAATTTTCAAACCTTTCAGGCCGAAGGTGAAGCTGACCTAGAAGGAGTAACAGACCTTGAAACAGATCTGGACCGTGGGCCCCCACTCCGACTCCTCCAATAGCTGTCCCGAGAAATACTCCTCCTTGAGTTCCTCCTTGGTACGGGGGAAATGCTCCGAGAGTAGCTTCTCCTCCTGCGCCTTGGTGAAACACTGCGCGAGTAGCTCTTCCTTGAACTTCTCCTCCTTGGCCCAGGTGACACACTGTTTGAATAGCTCCTCCTCACCCTTGGTGAAATGCTCCGAGAGACAGATTGATGGCGGCGTCTCCTGTAGTAGCAGTCTTCTGGTGAATAGTACCTGGAGTCATAACGAGAGTAGGACCGATCATGTCTCCTAACCGGTGACCTGCTGAAAGGGGAGCAAGATCGTGAGTAAGACCTCCGGCTGTAGCGGTCATAGTGAGGCGAGTAAGATCTCCTCCTGTAGTAGTAAGGAGAGTAAGATCTGCTTCTATCTCGCTCAGACGAGTATCGCGGAGAACGGCTCCTATGATAGGGAGAGTAACTTGGAGATCCACGTCGCACTACAACAGTGGAAACAAAAGATCCAGGTAAGAACGATGAACAAAAAGCAATTAGAAGACTAACGTTAAGTTTAGATCACGGATTTATATAGAAATTTAGAAGGGGAAAGGAAAAAAAGCAAGGCAAATATGACTGAAATACAAGCTAAATTCTTTCTCTAATTCTCCATTTCCCTCGCCTTTTCCTTGCACTTTTCAAATCACCACCCAAATCCATTATCATAATGGAGAATACTCACTTACCATGGATTGTTCTCAGGCCAAGATACCTTCCTGGAGTAGGTGTTCGGCCTCTCCGCCTCCTAGCCTGGAAAAATAGATATAAAGCATGAGACCATGAAATTCAACATCAACCAAAACAATACAAGGTAGACCAAATTGGATCAAAGAACACAAAGGGGAGCACAGATGACAAAGTTGATAAGTAGTAATTGAATGAGAATATAAGGCTAAATCGCTAGAGAAAGAGAAATGCAGGGCATACAACCCTCTGATATAATAGTCTGATATTTGCTTGATGAGTTTGATTTGATTTGTTAGTTGTATTGACTTTGGTGAAGAGCTGCTACACAGAGCTACCCTGCCGCCACAAAAACTTCAGGCGAAACAAGCAAACAACTTTCAAACATAAAGAACCAGTAGCAAACCGTGAACACCATTTACACAATTCGCGCTTGAATTTCAAGCCGTAGTAGGAAATGGGATTGAATATAACCAGAGATTGCAAGAAATATTACAGAAACTAGATTATTATACCTTCTCCACCATAATGACACGGCCTTCCAGAACAGATCGACTCAAATATTTGACACAACGATTGGCCTCTTCAACAGTGGACATTGTCACAAAACCAAATCCACGAGATTCCCTTGTCCATGGATCAACAACGAGATGAACATCCTCCACCTGAAAAAGCCAAACTCCAATTAGTAAGCATGAAGAATGAGATGCCACCTATCTGAAATCTTAAGCCAGAATACTGAAAGAACTACCAACATTTTAGCTACCTACTGCTTGCACATCTAACAGATGTATTTCAAAAAATAAATCAAACGGCATCCTATGATCATTTCCTACAATAATTAAAAACCAGTAGATCAAAAGCATGAAAGAGATTCCATGCATGACTCAAATACTCAAATTTGACATTATTACTTGCACAAAAAGTACATACATAAGCATGTGTATTTGTGTGAAAGAGAGAAGAAAGGAAGGGGAAAGAGAACACACTCCAGACATACCTTTCCCTCCGCTAAGAAATGCTTCTCAAGGTCTCTCTTTGTGACCCGCGCTGATAATCCCGTCACATAGAGGTTGTTCCCAGGATTCTCAACACTCGACTCACGGCTCCTGTATGCCATATTACCAAGAACGTTAGATGAAGGAAACTCCCTCAAAAGCAAATAGACAATGAATTAAAAGAAAAATGAAAAATGAAACTAGGAACTAAAAAATTGAAGGGGGAAAAAAAACAAAAAAAATAAGGAAAAGATTCAATTGGGCTGTAAGGCAGCACCTTGATCGGCTCCTTGATATTGACCTTGATCTAGACACCGACCTTGAGACAGACCTACTGTACCGCCCGTATGGGGAAGGAGAGCGATAATACCTAAAAGAGTTGTGGCAAATAAACAGTTACATTAGGGACACTTCAAGAACTGAGCCCAAATCCAAATCCAAAATATCAACTCCATAGAGTCTAGAAATGAGTATCAAACACACCTTGACCTTTTAGAGTATGACATCTGAAAAAATACATTAAAAGCAACAACTTAGTACAATAAAAATAGAATAATAAAAAATTATGATGGGATATAATACTAAGATAAAACAAGAACATAGGCAAATCAATTGAGTAATTCAAGCACTAGAGTGTGCAAAGTGCATGCTTCATTTTATTAACACTTCCGCCTACATCTTCCCGTAATAATGTCTAATGAAGTGCTTAAGTAAACCATTAAACCACAAAAGCTCTGACCACCAAATAAATAAAACAACCATGACATGCTAACAGATTTCACATATCAGTTCAGTTCTACGCTCAAAAAGTAGGAGAAATAAGTTTATTTGGAATGTCTTAAAGTTTTTATCACATCATATTTTAAATATCATTTCTACCGCTAAAAGTGAAAGCTGACTCTTTGAAACATGTAAAGATTTTATCACACATCTTAAGATAATTTGGTTTGAGATTTATACCAACAAGCCCGCAAAACAATTTCAGAAGTAGGACATTTAAATTCCAAATTCTCACCACCTACAAATTGCTTTCAGCAAGTAAGAGGCACTATAGTTTCCTCATTCAATAAGGGTGAATGACTTCAATACATCAAAACCATAAACAATAATAAAAATTCCAAAAATTCCAAAATATCTACAAATCAGCCGCATCAAAAGTTGGATTTTAAAATAATTTATCCTCCGTCAAAAGGATTAAGAACAATTTCAATTTCGTTGCTTAATTTCATAAGAAAAACACACAAAATAAAGACTAAAAAGGATCTGAAAACACAAAATATTGGAACAAGGGTTCACCTTTAAGACCATATATGCATAAGAGACAATGTTACAGAATACAATGTTACAGAATTAAAATATATAAATATATATATATATATATATATTCAATTAAAAGCAAATTTGACGTTCAACAATAATTCATGGGCAATATCACCTCGTTTGGGAAGTGGCTATTTTAAAAGTTTTTTAACTTTGTAGTTATTTTAGCAGGCTATTTAGTTTTTGTGTTTGGGAAGATGGAATGAATTTTTATTTGAGTTGCTATTTTGAAAAATGTGTTAAGATGATATTTGAAATTAAAATGGCAAATTTGTCCCTAAGATTACATTTTCCAATTTCCAAAAGTGATGTAAAGGGGCAAAATCGTAATTTAGCAAGTGATGGAACAACAGTGTAGGCTGTGCCTACACTGTCCCACGGCAGCCCTATTTTATTTTTATTTTTATTTTTATTTTTTTAATAAAAAGGGTTGGTTTAGGAGCTTTTTTTAACCTCAAACCCATCTTCCCAAACACCCCATATGATAGATCAGAAAACGATCACATCAAAAAAAAAACTAATAATTAAGAATGAAACCACAAAAGTATAGATTCAAAAAAAAGTTTTGCTAGGTAGCTCGAATGTAGTTGCCCCACATGGCTCGAGTAGGCAAAAACGACGTCGTTTTTGTTTTTTTTTTTTTTTTTTCCCGTTTCTTCTTCTTCCTTCCTCCTCTCTTTTCTGTTAAACATTTGAGAACCAATATCTAACCAACAGAGATGCTCCCAAAACCCGCATCTTCTTTCATATATACAAACAAACATTCAACAAATGGGTCTCATGAATCACAGAAATGAGATGAGTAGCATAAAAACCCATGTTTAAATCAAGCATACAAACAAATCTCTTAATCACAACAACATATCTCAAATCAAAACAAAATCAAAACCAAACCCACATAATCAAAATCAAAATCAAAACCAAGCTCTTCCCTCTCATGGCGTAACTCTCTCTCTCTCTCTCTCTCTCATGAACTCTTGCTTTGTAAATCTCAGGAGATTGGTGGAAGTTACATGATGGATTTTGAGGCTGTGGGTTTGGAGACCTTGGTGGGTCTAGACAATGGAGTCTCTTCTCAGGTTGTTCCAAACTCTGATACCACAAAGTACCATAGTAATGGATTTGGGTTTCTCAAAATCTGGTTTCTTCAATTTCCATCTTTCTTTTCTCTGATTTTTTTTTTTATTTCTTTCTTCAATTTCTATCTTTGTTTTGGAGAGTTGTTGATTTATACATGGATTCTGTTCTGAAAAAATAGATCTGGAGGAAGAAGAGGAGGCCGAAGGGTGGGTCAGCGAGAGAGATGGAGAGGAGATAGAAATTCGGGCAATTCGGGGCTCAAAAAATTCGAGCTACAAAGCTTTACTCTTCAAAAAAAAATCAGGATGCAAATTATATAATATATGTTCTCCTCTATCTCAATTACATGCTTATTCAACAAATTGAAAGATCAAGATATGCAAGAGGCGAAAATTAAAGACTCACCGTGTTTGATGATCGATCAGTATCTTTCAACTCCTATATGATATGAGGTTGCGTTTCTCTCTCTCTCTCTCTAGATCTCTCTGTTGTGGAGAACCACAAGTTGGTTCCAAAAAAAAGTTTATATAGAGGGACGAAAGAGAATGTTCTGGAGGAGCGGACGCGAATATTATATTAAAATCGGTTGATTTTGCTCCCCCTGTGGTTTTGCGCCACGTAAGGAACGGTAGGGGAAAAACAGCAGTTTTAGACTCTCTCAAACTTCAACTCTCACCACCCACACATACGTGGCGGGTGGTGATTGGAAGAAGAGAAAAAAAAAATGGTCAATCAAAAAGAAAAGGGGTCAAAAAGGGGTGGGGAAAGGGGGTCCCAATCTTTATTCAGGAAAAAAATATGAATAATGTTTGAGAGCTCGAAAATCCTTCCCCCCTAATGCCCAAAACGATTAGGCTTTTTTTTTTTCTTTTTCTTTTTCTTCTTCCATTTTTCAGTCTGCAGAGGAAGAAGAAGAGGGAGAGAAAGATAAGAGAGAAAGAGGAGAGGAGGAGAGAGGGGGACAGAGAGAGGAGAGGAGAGAAGCAGCTCCGCCGCCGATCGTCCCCTCTTGTGCCTCCGTCACAGCAGCTTCGACGTCGCAGCCCCACCGCAGCTCATCGCAGCCTCCTACTGCCGTCGTCCCGCCTCCGCCTCCTCCTCCCCTGAATATTATGCCCCCTCCAGTCCCTCCTCCTCCTCCTCCTCCCTCCTTCCTCCCCCTCCTTCTCCTCCTTTCTTCCTTATACGTGACGGATGGTGATTGGAGGAAGAGAAAAAAAAAAAAATGGTCAATCAAAAAGTAAAGGGGTCAAAAAGGGGTGGGGAAAGGGGGTCTCAATCTTTATTCAGGAAAAAAATATGAATAATATTTGAGAGCTCGAAAATCCTTCCCCCTAATGCCCAAAACGATTAGGCTTTTTTTTTTTCTTTTTCTTTTTCTTCTTCCATTTTTCAGTCTGCAGAGGAAGAAGAAGAGGGAGAGAAAGATAAGAGAGAAAGAGGAGAGGAGGAGAGAGGGGGACAGAGAGAGGAGAGGAGAGAAGCAGCTCCGCCGCCGATCGTCCCCTCTTGTGCCTCCGTCACAGCAGCTTCGACGTCGCAGCCCCACCGCAGCTCATCGCAGCCTCCTACTGCCGTCGTCCCGCCTCCGCCTCCTCCTCCCCTGAATATTATGCCCCCTCCTTCCTCCTCCTCCTCCTCCCTCCTTCCTCCTCCTCATTCTCCTCCTTTCTTCCTTCTTCCATCTTCTTCTTCTTCTTCTTCTTCTTCTTCGATCGTTCTTCTGATCTGCCAAAAAAAATAAATAAATAAATAAAAGAAGAAAAACAGTGTAATTTTTTATTAGGGGATACGAGCTACGTAGCACTGCTGAAAAAATATAGATGAATTTCTCATTTAGATAAAAAGTTTGCTCATTTTTTATTTTTTTTATATGTTCTTTTTAAAAAAAATTAAAAAAATTAATTTTTAACCTACTTTTTAAATACAAACCTAAATTAAAAATGACATTCTATTTTATTTGTTTTGTAGTAGTAGAAAATTTAGATTTTTTAAAAATTTTATTTTTCAATTAATCACACAACTGAGAAACAAAATATAAAATTTAAGAAAAAAATTCTCATTTTTTTTTTTCATTTGTTATAATTTGTAATCTAATTAAAGTCAAAATTTATAATCTGTTAAGTTATAATTTATAATCTATTTTAACAATTACACTAAGTCTATTTCTGTTTCTCCTCTATTTATTTACCCAAACAAATTATGAAAAAGTTACGGTATTTATTTAAATTATGAATTACTCTATGTGGTCTTAGAAATTATATTATGTCCCTCAAGTTTCTAATTTCATAACAAATAGGCATTTTATTAATAAATCATCAAGTTAATTAACAGTTTTTAATAATATTAAAATTTTATTTCAATTAATAATTCAACTAATTTTATTATTGTATAAGAGAATAGTTAGAAAAAAGAATTTCAGTTAATTTTATTAAATAAAAAATTCTGACAGTGAGGTATTTGTAATTTTTCAAACTATAAGAAACAATTCGTATTTTAATCAAATTTCATGAGGTATATTTGTAATTTACCCTCAAATTTTATTTTTCTCTTTTATTTTATTTCTGACCAGATGAGCTATTAATTCCTCTTTTGTTAATTGTTGGAAAATTATTCAATGTATTTGATTTCAATTTTTTGAAAAATATAAAAAAAAAAAATAGTTAATATTTTTAAAATTTTAACCAATTTTTTTTACTTTTTTAGATTTACTTTACTTAGATGTATTTAAAAAATAAAATACTTGTAAAAAAAAATAAAAACCAATAAATACACAAAAATATAAAAAAAATGTATTGAATTCTCATATTTTTTTGTATTTTTTTATATTTAGTGGAATTTCTAAAGAATTTTTTCACAAATATTATACTTTTGATGTGTATTTATGGTAGGAGTATCTAAAAATAAAATAAAACAATTATTTAAAATATTAAAAAAATTCAGTGAAAATAAAAAAATAATAATTTTCTGAAAAGTGAATCTTGAAAATCCAAACCAAACAAGCTAATTTGTGTCCGGACCAAGATCCTCTTATACCTCTAACATGGTTAGTTTGACGATTTTTCTTTTTTTTAATATTCTAAAAAAAATAAATTAGAGAATTGACTCACTTTTTAAAATGAAAATTAGTTTAAAGTCTCTCTCTCATTTTTAGTAATGGAATAGATCCACAATATTATTTTTTGATGTCGAAAGTCCCTAAACCTACACCCATATAAATTTGACTATCTCTCTCTCTCTCTCTCTCTCTCTCTGATCTTCACTCTATCCAAACCAAACTTTCTCTCTTTGTGCGCATTCTGATATTCACCTTCGCATCTATCTCTACCACGTCGTCGCCAGAATGCTATGATCTAAGCTGAACCGCCGCAATCTGAGCTGCGAGGGTTCGTGAATATTGCACTTTTTACTACTCCATCGATGAGTCAGTTCGAAATTCAATAACTGATGGAGGAATATATATTGGTTCTTTATTTTTCACTGTAAATATGATCATGTTTAATGATTTATGGGAAATGGCCGTGATAATATTGTGAAGCTTCCCATTTTTCACAAGCAAAGGGACCTTCTCTTTTTATCCCCCTGGACGTATGCTCTTCTCAAATGGATCCTCAAGATGCTCATTACATGTGTCGAGGTTGCTTTTGAGGTGTTCCCCACTTACTATGTCACTGGATATGATCCAAATGTGGGAAGATAAATACTTAAGAATTTATTCATATCTGTTTTGCATGTTTTTTTTCTTCCAAATTAAAACTAACCTCCTAATGACATCACTGTAGATTGTTTAGAAAGTACATACTACCCTTACACCGAGAAAATTTTCTCTGGGTTTTAATTTTCTCTGGTTACATATATCAGTAGACTAGTTCAATTTTCTTCGTGTTGGTCAAATACACAGAAGAAATTGTGAACAAATGCATAGAGAAAATTTGAGTAAGTGCATTTTCAATCTTCAAGTTCTTGCTGTGTATGAGTCCTTACTCTACTCAACTTGCTTGCGGTTGCCTCCAGAAGTCACTTATGAAACCAAAAAGGTTGGTTTTTGAAAACCAATTTTCTTTTACCAGTGTTTTCCTTTTTTTCTAATACACGAAATTTTGAACTGAAATCAACCAAAATAAACACATAATTGGGCTTTTGAACTTCATTTGGTCGATCTATGGACCTATGGCCAAGCTTGGGTTCATTTATTTGACTCCAGCCATCATTGCTTAAATGAGCATTATTCTTTCAAGTAACTTGTCCAAATTTAATCAAACATTGTGCTTATCTAGGATAAATTTGCTAGTTGAGGCAGTGAGTTTTAGTAAGCTCGGTAAAAAAATTTAGCATAAAAGACCTCTTGCTACATGTTACCAATGAATTTTTTCTTTGTGAATCGCTTATTTTCTTCTTTGTCATTATACTCAATTTTTTATAGTTTAAAATTGTAAAGAAACACAAAGAAATTTGCATGGCTTGTTTAAAATTTCTTTGGTTTGGTTAAAACAATTTTGTCTGATTTAAAATTGTGAATAAACACATAGAAATTTGTGAACAAAGTCATAGAAATTCTATGTGATGAGAGAGCTAGAGAAATTTCAATTGTCTGTAAACAAAGCTAGATAAATTTTTATGGATTTTTCTAGTTTGAACCTAGAGAAATTCTCTAGGAAGTGCAGAGAAATTTAAAATTTATTTGGAGAGAAAATCTCTAAAAGGTCCAAAAAAATTCATTGGGAAGTGCAGAGAAATTCCCAAAAATTATTTGGAGAGAGTTTCTCTGTAGAAAATTGTTATATGAGTGGCTTCCATGTAGTAGTTTTGTAAGCTTCCTTGACTACATTAAGGACAATTATAGTCTTTGGAGTTTCAGAAGGAAAAATGATCAAGTGTCTTCAATTAAATTCCATGCGTCTTTAATATAATAAATATGCTATGAATGAGTTACACACAATTCACATCTTTCCAGATTGTGAATGTTGCTTTCAATTCATGGATTTCTTACCCTCAAAATAATTTTGTTATATTCTTTTTCCAAATTTGAACAAATGATCATATTTCATCAAAGAAAATACTTCATTTTGATACTGTACAAGC
Organism: Camellia sinensis; assembly: GCF_004153795.1. Lineage (NCBI taxonomy): Eukaryota > Viridiplantae > Streptophyta > Magnoliopsida > Ericales > Theaceae > Camellia > Camellia sinensis. The sequence continues at coordinate 278,523 of NW_021028397.1, read as the reverse complement.
TTGTTTTGAAATTATGCAAAATATGCATAGTGCTAGGGACATGGATTTAGCAAAGAAGGTGTTCGATGAAATGCCAATGAGAGAATGTCTAAGGTTCCTCAAATCAATCTAGAGAAATTTCAATCTATACCAGAGAAAATTCAATATAAACCAGAAAATTTATCTGGACCAAACCAAAGAAAATTCAGTTCAACCTAGAGAAAATTCAATCCAAACTAGAGAATTTCTCTGGACCAACCCAATCTTCTCTGAAGCAGAGCACTAGTCCTCATTGTTGTCCAAAGGAAATTGGATTTTTTTTTGAGATTTGTCCAAAGAAATTATCTAGATCAAATTTTCTTTGAATCGATGTTGAGGGGCCTTAAATATTATGAAAATACTGAGTGTCCTTTATGTTATAAAATTTTAATACTACGGACCTTAAAAAAATCCCCATTTTTTAAATTATTTGAAAAATTAATATATTTTTAAAATTGCATTTTGAATATGCAATTTCAACTTGAAATCAGATTTTGAACATTGAAATCGCAAGTTCAAAATGCAATTTCAGGTTGACATTGATAACGATGAGCCGATGTGCTAAGTTAAAATCGCACGTTAAAAATACGATTTTAAATTGAGATGGCTTCTGTTGTGATGACGTGGCAGTTGAAATTGTATTTTCAACATAAAACTTGTATTTTGAAAATGCGATTTTACGTTGTGCAATTACAAAACCCATTTTGAACATGACATTTGAAATTGAAATTCAACAATTCCTTAGTAGATCGAAATTCCTTTCACTTTAATATTTTTTAACATATGTAACCAAACTATTCATATTATTTTAATACATATAAATTTTTATTCATGTCAAATCATCACTTCTTGTGTGTCTGAATTTTTTCCCCTTCTTATATATTAAAGTGAATTTTTGAAGAAAGATAAGAACTGCCTTAATGTAATATAGTAAAAGCTACAATTTTAATATAATTAATTGAATTTCCTTATTTTAATTTGTATAATACTTAAGTTTCATCAATAATTTTTTTAGTCATATGGATGAAAAAATAATATCGTCATCCTCTTTAAACAAAATTGTATATTTTACGTTATTTATTTCATACTTACACAATATCTGCATTTGTTTGGGCCTATTTCACTTTACTAAAAGGGAGATTAACTTAATTATATAAAAAATGTGAGGCTTTATGTATTTTTTTTTTTATATAATTTCAAAGAAGGTCAGTGTAATTTATCCTAAAAAATAATAAGTGCACAATATAAGATTTTTATTGAAGAACCACATAGTGGCATAGTACAAATTCAAACTGTAATGCATCGTTAGTTAATTCGACAAGTTAGTAGGTAGTCACTAATGCTAAATGCGATTTTAGTTAATACACATGTTAACTAAAAAAATTATTAATAAAAATTAAGTATTATACAAATTAAAATAAGGTAACTCAGTATAATCATATTAAAATTATAGTTTACTATATTATTTTAAGGGAGTCTTTATCTTTTTTCAAACTTCACTTTAATATATGGGAAGGGAAAAAAAACAGCATACTAGAAGTGATGATTTAATATGAATAAAAGTTTATATGTACTAAAATAATATGAATAGTTTGGCTATATATGTTAAAAAATAATTGAAGCTAAAGGAATTTTAATTTGCCAAGGATTTGTTGAATTTCAATTTCAAATGTCATTTTCAAAACGGGTCTTGTAATTGTGCAACTTAAAATTTCATTTCAAAATGCGAGTTTATGCAGAAATCATTTGTTGAAAATGTAATTTCAACTTGTGACGTTATCGCAATAGAAGCCATGTCAACTTGAAATCTCATTTTCAACTTGTCACATTAGCGTGTTGATATCTATGTCGACCTGAAATCGCATTTCAAAAGTGAGTTGATTTCCTAAATAATTTGAAAAGTGAGTCAATTTTTTAATTTAATTTAATTTTTTTTAAGAATATTCAAAAAAAAAGAAAAAGAAAAACACCTCCTAGTTTGAAGCCCAAGTATTTTTATAATATTTGATATGTTTTTTTTAATTAATAATTATATTCTTCAACATATAATGTGGTTGGATTAGTAATATTAACCATCTTTTTGTGTTTGGTCATATTAACCAGAAACCCAAGTAAACAAAAACCAGAAATCTCAATAAAAAATATATACATATATATGTGACAGACAAGGCAACAATTGACAGCAACATATGGCATCTAAAAGTTCAATCTAGTCAAGCAGGATCATAAAATTATAATTGCTTGGATAAAAATGAACAGAAAATCCTTGAAAAAGTTGACAACAGTAATCCTAAAATGCTGGCATAAACATAAAAGCAAAGAAAATGTATCATCATCCAAAATACAACAGCCAGTGATGAATCAACCAACTGCCTCAGTACAAGGACTCACCACAAGACACCATGTCAAGACAGATATCACTTCTGGGATGATCCTGGCTGTTCAGAATGTTGATACTGCTGGGCCACTGGTGGCGGCTGCGGCTGTGGTGGCATAGGGCGCATTGTAGGGTGATAAGGTGGAGGAGGGTATTGCTGGTAAGGTGGAGGTGGTGGCGGCGGGGGCATATACCCGTATGGTGGATAAAATGGCTGGTGAAATTGACCTTGAGGTGGCGGCGGCGGCAGCGGCGGCAAAGCTTGGTAACCATAATGCTGCCCTCCTTGTTGCTGCTTCTCTGAATCGGTTTTGTTATCAACGGACCCTGTGGGCCGATTAGGAGCCCCCTCTTGAGATAGAACTAGGGCACCCATTCTCTGAGGATCCATTGATGGATAATATGTCCTATCCTGCTGAGGTGGCGGAGGAATATTGAAGTAATGCGTCGGTTGGGGTTGGTCCTGAGTAGTACCTGGTGGCTGTAGTTGGTTCTGTTGTTGGGATATGACTGCCCTAGGCAACATCCCGCTATGAGCCACTGTTGCCGGCTGTCTTGCTCCATCCGAGCTTTCACCCTCTGGTTTTGGTGCTTGTGGTCTACCCCACATCAGCTTCAGCCTCAGACCCTTTATGACAAGCTTGTTGGAGAGTTCTTCAGCTGCTTTCTCTGCACCTTCTCTTGTTGTGTAGGTTACAAAAGCACAAGCACGTTGCAGCACCATCCTTACAGACTCTATTTCACCATGGGCATAGAAGTTGTCCCTCAAGTCTTGCTCAGTCACTCTTGCATCAAGCCCACCCACATAGAGGGTTTTGATGCTCTCGTCATCTGGGGGTTCCAGTGAGGGCATTTCGCCTGCCTTGTTTAGTAGTTTCAATGCCACAGGATCATTCACTCTGCAAACATTTTAGAAGACACCAAAGATGAAAATAATAAACTTCAAAAGAGTTGAGCATCGCAAGTGCATTAGCATATAAGAAATGAGTGTGCATGTGGCTGCAAGCACGGCTGACGTGGGATGGGCCTGAAATGCAATAAAGAATTGGGGAAATTCCACTGACTGTTGACAACATAAAGTGGTTGAAATTATTTCTACAGGGAAAACCTAGCCATGAACCCAAACCATTCACGTGATGAAAATGATAAGATTTAGGGGTTGTTTGGGATGTTCTAAATAAGTACACTTTTTGACTTTTTATGAAATGTGAGTTGGGTTTGAAGTGATGTGGTAGAGAGGTGATATGACTTAAATAAGATGATGCAACTTAAATAGGATAGTGACTTTTTGACTTTTTTTGAAAATGCCAAACTTAGCCTTAATCATTCAAGTTTTCGTAAAATATGTTGTTAAACTAAATATTAATAGTCAATTGTAAGAAAAATCCTTATATTGCAACAGAACGTGTTAAATTTTAATATGGACATTGTAAATACTGCTCGTGTTTAATATCTTGACAAGGGGCCGGTATAGTTGCAATTCTCGCAATTTGTTGGGGATAATAATTCTTACCAATGAAATTGATAAGCTTAAAAATATTGATCAAGGTCAAACATACACATTTATTTATGTCATGAAACCAATCTTACCAAAATGGCTATGTTATTCAACACTAAGTTTGCTAAGAAAAATGAGATTATATTAGAGTTGCGGAGTGAAAATATTTGGAATACTTGATAGTAGAAAACATGATTTTCACTTCAATGAAACTCTTTTGGCATTAATATATATGCATAGTATGCATGCAAGCATTGAAACTTGTATATATGCATAAATTTCACAGGCATATATGTGTTTTTGTGTGCATAAAAAATAACTATATGGGTATGTACACAGATGTGTGTAACATAGAAAAAAGTAGTGATCTTGTTGTCAACCATTGCACATACCCATTCAATTATGCCAATCATAATGAGAAAATTGTTATCAACCATTGCACATACCCGTAGTAGCGATCTTTAATATTTTGTTGTGACAACTCTCCAGTTTCGGGCATCTCATGCCTGTAAGGGCACTCAGCACCTCTTGTGCATTCTCCCCGTATGTAAAAGCTACAAACATGTGCTTTGTTTCTCTTGTAATATGGAGTTGTTCTCTGAAGCTTCAAAATGGTATCATTTGGCCGTACCTTTCCATATGAAGATTCATAATCTATACCAGCTCTAGCCTGTAAATTACCAGAACCATTTTAATTACCACATGGATCTGACAGAATGCAAAAGAAAAGGAATTTGTTTTCTTAACATGAACTAAAGTCCATTTATTTGCAAAAATCTTAATGGCAACAGTTCAGGATACACATTTAAAAGCTACAAAGACAAAAAGAAACTCTTCACAAATTCCTAAAAATAAATATTGGTTTACTTTTATTCAATGCACATGATACTACTCTATAGACTCCACATTTGCACTATTGAAATAGCTAAATTACCTACTCTTGCCACACCCCCACAAAAATAAAGCCGTCTTCAACTATTCTAATAACATAACATAGAATTATGAGTAGCCACAGTTTTATGATTTTATTTGGTGATCACGCATTTTTTTTTTTTCCTTTTTTTTTTGTTTTTAAATAGCATTACATTACATGGTTCTATGGATAGCTAACAGAAATATATCTAGAAAATGAATAAACATACCCTGCGGTCATGCTCCTCTGCAAAGTATTCCCTATTCACATCACTCTTAGGAATGGCATCATTGGAATTGATACTGAGAGCAGTGTCTCGGACCTGAACTGGCAATCCATATTCAAGATCCAAAAGGCAAACTTGGCAAACATTTTTCAACTTACTGCAAGTCTGGCAAATTTCAGTTTTTTTATACCTAGCATCACGACCTGGCCTCCACCTAAAAACTGTAAAGGGCCTTGTACAAATCTTGCACTCCTTATCATAATCTGCTTTTGTCTGCATTCAACAAAGACAAGCAGCTATAAATATAATTATAATGAATACAACAATTCGTTCTCGTTGATGCATTTTAAAGTTGAAAGCAATTAAAAATCACTTTGCTGCACAAATACAGAAATATATATATATATATATAAAACTAAATTGTGCATGTCATATCAAAGATTGCAAAAAGTTCAAAACATGAATTATACATTCTACAAGATGACAATCAACGTACAAGACAAAAGAAGAGTAACACTAGAACTATAAAAATCAACAAGGCAACCCTTGGAGGAAGTCCAGCAGTCACCAATTGTCTTCTGAACAAATACATATACACATTACTAAAAAATACTGAGCTGAATGTAAAACGGTTTCCACTTCTATTTCTACTAGTGTCATCCCAACCTTTAGCCATTGCATCAACCAGCAGCCTGGTAGAACCACTGTCCTACTACACATTCCAATATTTCTTAATATGACAAAATGCTAATTAGTGTTCTGGGTCATTGTCTATTATTGAAATTTGTGTAAAAAACATTGGAAAATAGTGCAATTGTTCAAAATAAATAAATTAGTGAAAAGTATTTTGTGTTCTTCGTATGGGACACTTAGCTAGCAAGACTCGCAAGACAAATTAGAAGATACTAGTCAATAGATGTTATCAACAGCTACTTTCTGTTGCTTATGCTTTTTTTTTTTTTTTTTTTGATAACTGGGTGTCCGGCCGGATTACGCGCATCTCGCCTAATCCCAGAACAAATTAACACTTTAAAATCCCAACCTTTAAGTAGCCACCTCTCTCTCTACCAAAATTCTCAATTTTTTCCCCTGAATCAGACAATTGAGATAATTCCTTCAAAACCCAATTAACGCTACACATCCGCACAACGCAAGCTACCCATTATTAGTTTCGAGCTGCTTCGAATCATAGCTCAACCCTAGGGTTCGTAGACGACAAAAAATATTTTAACTTTCAGATAACAAGCATGTAACTTCAATTTGTTGGTCAAAATTTGAAATTTAAGACGAAACGAAGCATCAGACGTTGTAGAGAAGATTACCATTCGAACGTAGGGATTGTCGCCCAGGCACGACTCGCATATGATTGGGAAGTCCGAGCGTTCCCAACCATCAGCTTCGACGTTTCTCAGCAACCTGTGCGCCATAGTTTGCTCCGATCAGAGTCGATTAGCTCTTTGATCGTCCTCGCTTAGTCCAGATTTTGTCGGACTTTGGTTCACACGATCGATGAATCGCCAGAGTACCAATTTGAAACCCTAGCAGCGAACAAGAAACGACAGCGAGGAGAGACGCAGGGGTGATTGGGGTTGGGTGTGCTGCTAATGGGTCGGGTATAACATGGATATTCGACAACCTGACTAACACCGGTATGGATAGTCCATAATCCGATCAGTTCTGGGTGAGGTCCGTACCCGGGTTTCTTGGCACCCTTATAACACATTCTTTACCAAAACAAAGAGGAGTTTGGTTTAGCTTTATAATTATGATTTGAGGCCATGTTTGATTCACAATACTAATAGTGAAGTATTAATAATCCTATCAAATTAGTGTGGTATTAACTATCCCACCTCTACCCCATTACTAATAATCCTACTAATAGTGAGGTATTAATAATCCTATCAAATTAGTGTGGTATTAACTATCCCACCTCTACCCCATTACTAATAATCCTACAAATTTGTTGGATTAATTATCTATTAGATTAATAGTCCTAAACCAAAATGTCAAAACAAACATAGGATGATTGGGCTCACGGATTAATAATCCTAATCCCATGCTTTAATCATTCTAATCAAACATGCTCTGAGTGTATAGTTATATTTTAAATTTTGAGTTTTTGAATTATGGTTTAAAAAAAAAAATTATTTGGTTATGAGTTTTGAAAATAATTTTTTTATGATTTGTGCTTTTTAAAAAAATTGATTGATATATAAAAATAGAATGTGAGAGGAGAAAGTATGTATAGATAGGACAGAAAAAATGATTTATTAATTAATAATAATAATAATAACAATAAAGAGAAAAGATGAATTTTGAAAGTAATTTTTAAGTTATATTTTAAAAATATGTTTGATTAATATGTTACATCTAAATCATGATTTAAAAACATAATTGAATTTTAAAAAGTAAACTAAACGCTATCTTTAATGTTGACAATAATCGAGTTTAATGTCACAAAAATCAAATTTTAAAATCAATTATATATTTTTTTAAAATAAGATATAATTTATGTCACATGTTATTAATTTTGACGAAAAATATTTGTTTGGTTTGGCTTTGTTGAGTGATTTTGGAAAAAAATTTCAAAAAAACTTGTTTGGTTTAAATTTTTTCTAAAACAGTTTTCAAAATCACTTTATTTCTCTTACACATCAATCAATCATTTTTTCTCTCTGCTCTCTCATTCTCAATTACTTTTTATCTCACACATATTTACTCAATTACAACAGAACATCAAATCATTCCAAACTCCCAAACTTCAAAACTACTTTCAAAATACACAATCAAACAAATCACATAAATTTCTAAACTCTCTCCCTAAGTCAATTTTTAAAAACTACTCTCTCAAAACCCAACCAAACATATCCATACAATTTATAAGGAAAATTAGTCTAAGGTCCCTCTTCCATTTTTATTAATTGAAGATATTCACAATATTATTTTATGACATCTAAGGTCTCTCACTCCCGCTCTCTCTCTCTCTTATTTCTTTTATGTTCTCGTTCTTGACCTCTGCACATATTGTTCTTGACCGTTGTGTCTTCCATTCACCGTTGCATATATATCTTTCTCTCTTCACCTCCGTCACTACAGTGCCGCCAACTAACCACCGTCACCGTCGTCCATTTCGTGAGTTCGAGCTCTAGTCTTCTCATTCCCTTACACTCGCAAGAATCTAACCTAAAAACATAAACGAGCTGCAGAAGTTGATTTTCGCTGACTCTGCGATGGTCTTGCTTGTAGTTTTGACACAATTGACAATGTCAAGGCTAAGATCCAAGATAATGAGGCTATCTCACCAGACCAACAGAGGTTGATCTTCGCTGGTAAGCAGCTCGAAAACGGGCAGTCGAAGCGAAACGACCAGATTGCAGGGGTTCCAGATCGATGTGGGAAATGACCTATTGATCAAATTGTTGCCCAAATCGATGTCAGAGAGAAAAGAGCTATAGTCGAGCTCGATAGGGATGGTTCCAGAGAGTGTGTTGACGTTGAGATAGAGGCTTTAGAGGTTTGAGAGCTCGCCAAGCTCTCTTGGGAGTGTTCTAGAGAGTCCAGCCGAAGGGAGTTATAGAGAGAGAAGGCGGAGAGTCCAGGAAATGCTAAGGAGGCTAGAGAAATTTCTAAAATTTCTCTTGAGAGGTAATTTTGTGGGAAGGTTGGAAAAGCCAGAGAAATTTTCAAATTTATCTGGAGAGTGGGAAGTATATGAAAGGCAGAGAAAACAATTTGAGAGAAGGAAATGGTAGAGAAATTTACAGTGGGAAGTCTATGGAAGGTCAGAGAAATTTGTGGGTTTACAGTGGGAAATTTGTGGTTTCAATCTAGAGAATTTCTCTGATCTGTTTGGTTTGGAGAGAATTTCTCTGATTTTGGATCAGAGAAATTTGTGGGTTTGTTAGTAAAGACTGTATTGTTGGCTTACATATTACACAAAGTCAGAGAAATTCTTTGTGAATAGAGCCAGAGAAATTTGTGAAGTCATAGAATTTTCCTGGATAGCCACACAAATTTTCTCTGATTTGTTTGGTACTTAGAGAAATTTCAATTTTATCTTGTTTGAATCCAGAGAATTTCTCTGAATCGATATTGAGAAACCTTAAACATTATGAACCTTAAAAAAAAAATCCTCCAATTTTATAGTAGTTTGGTAGCTATTGTTACAAATCAAATTTCAAGCCTAAACATAGTCGTGAACTGTAATTTACGGTATAAAATTTAAAATTAATTTGTGAGCTTCAAAAAAGAGAATCCAATGCGTATTACAACTAGGGGTGTCCGCGGTTCGGTTTGGGACGGTTTGCAGTTCGGTTTGGACCCACCCGCATCTATGCGGTTTGGGAAAAACTCAACCCGCAACCGTCCGCAATGCGGTTTGCGGTTTGTGCGGATAGGGTTCGCGGATGTGCGGGCGGTTGCGAGCGGTTTGCGGATTAAACTTTTTTTTCAAAAAATTATTTTTAAACCTTTTTTTTCTCCCATTTTGTCAATATTTATTTTGGACATTATTTCTCATATTTTCTAAAAAACTCCAACATTAATAATTAATGAATTAAAACTTATAAAAAACTCATAAAATAAAAAGGAAGATAGATAAACAACTGACTCTGCACCTAAGAGAGCAGCTACAAGCTTGCAATACCCAATGTACCACACCCATAACCAAAATCTGCCACTACCTTGTTGGCCACATCCCCAAATGAATTCTCTGCCTAATAGGTTTCCAAAAACATGTTTTTACAAAACAACAATTTACAAAAACACAAACCCAAAAAAAAAAAAAATATATATATAGAAAACCTTGAAGATAGAAAAGCTAGAGGAGAAAGAAGAGTATACAGTGTATAACATCCGAGAAGCGATATGGGGTCCAGTTGAGTATTGTTCTAGTTCAATCTGCAGCACAAGCAGAGCATGATATTCACTTCAGTCACAGAAATTCTATATATATATATATATAGAGAGAGAGAGAGAGAGAGAGAAAGAGACCTTTGGGTTCGAGAATTGTTGAAGGGATCCAAGATGACCTTCCAATTGCTTGAGCTTCATCTTCTAGTGGGAGAATCCTCGATTGAGAGAGAGATTCAGAATTAAATAACATACACAATTAATAAAAATTACTTAAGAACAAATTCAACAAAATGTAAACTTACAGAATGTAAACTTACAAAATTCAACAATTAATAAAATTATTTTTTCAGAATGTAAACTTACATTAGAAATACAGATTCAGATTAACACAGATTCAACAAAAATTCTTAAGAACAAATTTGTATATATATATATATATATAAAAGATTAACACAGATTCAGATTATTCTTAAGAACACGGATTCAAATTCTTAAGAACAGATTCAACAAAGATTAACACAGATTTAGATTAACACAGATTAAAACAGATTCCAAAACAAACAGAACAGATATGTTGGTCCAAAAAAAAAATCAAATTTATTTCCAAAGAAACATTTAGATTCGATCGGTGCAGAGATGAGAGAGAGAGAAAGAGAGAGAGAGAGGGGCTTACCTGTGAGTCGATTGGTGCAGAGATGCAAAACCAAACTGTGGATCTGATGAGATGAGAGCGTGAGAGAGACAGATCAGATCAGAGACATATCTGATATATATATATAAAACAAAAAAATCAACGATCGGGGCGAGAGAGAGAGAGACAGAGATTGAGAGAGAGAGTTTACCTGTGAATAGATCGGCGGTGCGATGATCGGTGCGATGAGATGAACAACGAGAGAGTGAGAGAGAGTGATCGGTGCAGAATAACGAAACGAGAGAGAGAGAGAAAGACATAGATGAGTCAAGATGAGGCTGACTGAGAGAGTGAGGGAGATGAATTTAGGGTTTTTTGTTTTGTTTGTAATGAGGTGAGTGAGATGGTGATGGACGGCTAGATTTGAAAGAGGGGAAAAAAAAATAATTAATTTAATGCGGGCGGTTTGGGCTGGTGCGGTTCAAACCCGCAACCCGGAATTTATATAAAATCTAACCCGCACCCTACCCTAATGTGTTTGCGAAACTGCCCACGCGCTTGCGGTTCGGTTCGGGTAGGGCAGTTTGGGCGGGTCGGATAACCCTATGCCCAGCCCTAATTACAACTGGATAAATATAGAAGTAATATATGTATATGTAAATGTAAAATCAATAGTAAAATATGTAAATGTAAAATTAATAAATATAGAAGTAATATATGTATATGTAAATGTAAAATCAGTAGTAAAACATGTAAATGTAAAATTAATTAAGAATATGGGGTCGTTTGGCATCCTTATATTTGTATATAAAAATTACGTCATTTTTTAAAAATCTTTTTATAAAATATTAAAAAAATACATGTACTTAAATTATTTCAAACCATCGATATATATACAAAGGGAAGAGCAAAGAAAAATTAAGATCCGGACCAGTTGTGAGAGTGAGAGTTCACGCACTGAGCCCTGATTTCTCTTTCATCGCCTTTTTGAAAAACCTTGGCTGAAGCAACCAAACAGCAATATATACTTTTTCGCATGAGGCTTCTTTCACTGCTCTCGAACCCCGCCAAAACGAATATCTTCCAAAGCGCAAAGCGAAAAAAGGTAGATTCGACTCGCCGGAGAAGAAGGGAATTCGAATGGATCGAATCACCGCAGTGAACGAGCTCCCCTTTCGGGTTGGGTTCACCGGCCACAGCGGCCACCTCAGGCTCGAGCCCCTCCCGCCCGTCGAACGCCCCAACCCTCTCAATTCTCTACCCGACTTTATACTAGTCAGTGTTTCTCTCTCTGTTACTTCTCTTCAAAATTCATGGCTTTTATTTATTTTTAATGGGTCGACTAGGGTTGTAGATATGCCTCGTTTGATACACGGATTATTTTTGTTTTTTTGGTCTGTAAATTGCTAAGGATTGGCTCTTCCAAAACATTTTATTGTCCCATCACAAAATGCACTACCAAATTAGTGTTGTTTTATACATGTCTATCTTAATCGGCTCGGGCATGATTGGATAGTTCCAAGGAATTCTATTGACTGAGAATTTCATTTGCAGATTTAATTATGTTTTTAAATTTTTATGTTTATAAAAGTGTATCTTTTAATATAACTTAGGTACAATACTTTCTTTACGGATGAAATAATTAGAACCTTTGTTGTTGATTTTTAAATGCATACAATCTGCCTCCTTATTTTAATTACTACAACCGCCACTGATTGTGAATAGTGTTATGTGGAAAAGTTATACCATGGATAAATGGACTCGGTAAAGGATTGGATATGACAATATTAAATATAATAGGATTATTTGTAATATGTTTGGTTAAGGTGTGATAAATGATGGGATAAGAAGATATAATTATTTATGACCATTGGACAAGGAGGGAGATATAGGCCTAATCTCCCTATTTAATCCCCCCATATTCAGGGAATATCTTTTAACTATAATATTTATTACAACATCTTGCAACACTTAATATGACAGAAAAATGGTAGGGAATTCGGTAAGAGGATGGATGCACATTCTGCACCCGATATGTCAAAACAACTAGAAGCTTTGCAACTCGTGCATACTGAAGGGGAAAAAGCAGTTTAATTCATGCATATTCCACAGAATACCAGAAAAAGCCCTATGAGAGTAATCGGACCTATGAAAGTCACATCTTTGACTAATATTCATGGGTTTATAAGAAGATCAGAAGATCAAATTCTATTCGGTTTTTTAAAACCATAACGACGGCTTATTCTATTCATTGATTGGAATCACGAAGTGTACCAATAGTTGAAGCTGTTAGGAAATAGGTCAAACAATTATATCGAGATGCCTTATACCCTCCTCACGTGACATGGAGAGGTAAACAAATGAACAGGATGCACCAATGCATATTAGACAAAGTTTACAATAATGGTAACAAACACTAGTCAGCTTATCTCTTTGTAGCAAGCTGGTGAAATGAAAGCACTGACCTAGGAGGGCTTGGCATGATTGAGATGTCATCACGAATACATGACCAAACACTAGTGTTTTGAAACCTTGGTTAGGAAAATTAATATCTGGAACTATTTTTAATTTGATTAGCTTGTGTGGTGATTGCATAGAGACTGGCTGATTTAAGTTGAAAGTTTTAAGAGAAAGCAATTTCATGAAAAAAGTTGTTAAGACAATTGATGCACAATATTCTAATGAAAAGCATCAAGGGTGGTGGTGTGAGAATATATTGTGTATAGAATTAGGGAAGATTGTATTGTGTATGGAATTAGGAAAGATTGTGGTGTAACTATTTGGCTGTATTTCCTTTTTCGTATTTTCTTTTTTCAATCATAGGTTTAGGGTTATATAAACTGGTGACTTTCTTGTAAAGATACATAATTGAATATACAGTTTCATTACAGAAAACTTACATGGTATTAGAGTCGTCTCTGAGCCGAACCCTAGAAATTGTCTCTCCATCGTCTTTCTCATCAAAATCCCTCTGAGTCGCAAGTCGTCCTTCGTCTGGTCATCTGGTTCGTATTTCTGGTTCATAACCCAGAGAAACCCTCATCAAAGACGCTCGTCACAGCTCATCTAAGTCGAGAGAACTCTGGTTGTTTGTCTTTGCCTTTCTCGTGCCTCGCGCGAAGGTCTGCTCTCTTTCTCTCTCTCATCTCACCGACGATAATTGGTCTTCTCTTCTCTAACAAGGTTCGTCTCCTCTGTCTGGTGGTCTTGGGTAACCCATTTGATCGACCCATATGTTTGACGTGATCACTGTGCTTAGATTGCTGATCTTCTCTCTCTGGTTCTTCTTCAGTCTCTCTTAGTTCGTGACTTGAATCTCTGGTTTACTAAAGTTCACTCTATGTTGGTTATATTTTGGGTTTATTACACTTAAACCCCTTAATTGTCTATTTATCACCCTTTGACCCTCTGGTTTGACTATTTTGCTCCATTTTGGATTTATTACACTTGAACCCCTAATTTCTTTGATTATTACGATGTCTCTGGCTTTTGATGAGTGCTCCTTCTGCCATCAAAGGGACCATTGGATGTACCACAGTTCCAAGAAGGGACGTCTGTTTGCCTCATCTTTTAGCAATTTCAGAACCTATTACGGGCTCCTCTTACTGCGTATACTGCATCTGCTCTGGCTCTTGAATTGGCTTCCTTGACTGCTTAGATTAGTCAGCTTCAGCATATATTGTCTACCTCCCAGCCATTCTCGTCTGCCTTCACTATTTCTTCTCTTCATTCAGGTTTGCTTAGATCTTCTTTAGGCATTTCTTCGTCTGTCTGGATTTTTGACTCTGGTGCCTCTCATCATATGACTCTCCATCTCTCTTGACTTCAAAATTGTACTCCTCTCTCTTTTTTTATTACTGTCAATGCTGCTAATGGGTCTGACATGTCTGTTGTATCTGTTGGGTCTCTCCTATTGTCTGCTATGTCTGCTGTCTTTATTCCATCTGTCCTTTATGTTCCTCAGTTATCTGTTAGTTTATTATCTATCAGTCAGTTTGATGTCTTTGGTTTTGATGTTATCTTTTCTTATTTTATCTGTTCTATGCATGATCGGATGTCTAAGCAGCAGATTGGGACCGATCATAGAGTTGGAGACCTCTATGTGGTGTAGAGCTTGTATTTGCCTGTGGCAACTTCTCTGACTGCCCTTTCCTCTTTTCAGTTAGATTCTTTGTCTAGTCCTTTCTACTTGTGGCAGTCTAGATTAAGGCATTTGTCTGCTGATCGCTTACGGTCTTTAGCTTAATCTGGTATATTGGGTAAAGTTTCTTCTAGTGAACTTAGTGAATTTCGGGGGTGTAAACTTGCCAAAATGATAGCCTTACCTTTTCATAAAAGTACTTCTATATCTGATACACCATTTTCTTTAGTTCATACTGATGTTTGGGGCCCTTCTTCTATTCTCACCAAAGGGGGTTCTGCCTATTATGTGTCATTTATTGATGACTGCATTCGTTACATTTGGGTTTATCTTATGACTCATAAGTTTGACTTCTACCAGATATACCATACTTTCTAGTCTATGGTCATTACACAGTTTGGGTCTACTATTAAATTGTTGCGGTCTTACTTGGGTAGGGAATACTTTAAAACTGAATTCTGTGAATATTTAGCTAAATTTGGTACCATTCACCAAATTTCTTGTACTGATACACCTGCAAAAAATGGTCGAGCTGAGCGTAAACACTGTCATTTCTTTGAGACAACTAGGTCTCTCCTTCTCTCTATCTCCGTTTCAGTTCCGTTTTGGGGTGAGGTAGTTCTTATTGCTGCTTTTCTTCTCAACGTATGCCTACCCCTCTTCGTTTTGTCCTTTTGCGGCTCTATTTTCTCAACTTTTCAATTACTCCTTCCTTCGTGCGTTTGGATCTGCTTGTTTTGTTCTTTTACCCCGTAAAGATAGGGCCAAACTTAGTGCCCGGTATGTCTTATGTGTCTTTTTGGGTTATAGTCTCACTCAAAAGGTTATCGCTGTTATGACCATGTTTCCCGTCGCCTTTATGTCTCCCACCATGTTACCTTTCTTGAACGTCTACTTCACTTTCAGCTTCTTCCTCTCATGTCCCAGTTTCCAAACAGGGTTTGGTTCATATTGATCCGTTTCCTTCTGAGGTCCCGTCTCATGAATACATCTCCGCAGTTCCCCCTGAGCTTGTTCCATCTTCTCCTTCTGCTTCACCTCTGGTTGCTTCTTCTTCGTTTTCTCCTCCTTCTCCTCCTCCGTTGTTAGTTTATTCTCGTCGCAAGACTCCTCATCCACCGGTTGTCTCTACCCCTACTGCTGATCCTCCTGTTTTTGACGACTCTGATCCTGTTGCACACCGATATCCTACTCGAGCGTGTCATCCTCCAAACAGGTTAGGTTGGTCTAATACATTTTTTTCTGTTTCTTATCATACTTTTTTGTCTGCTATTCACTCTTTTTCAGAACCTTAGTCTTACAAGGAGGCTTGTCAGGATCCTTATTGGGTTCAAGTTATGAAGGATGAGTTGTCTACTTTATAGAAAACTAGTACTTAGAAGTTGGTTCCTTTGCTTACTGGTGAGAATTTGGTTGGTTGCAAATGGGTCTGCAAAGTCGAGACTCATTCTGATGGTTCTTTTGAGCATTACAAAGCTCGTCTCGTTGCCAAAGGTTTTTTACAAGAGTATGGTATTGATTATGAGGAGACCTTTGCTCTTGTTGCCAAGATGACTACTATCCGTACTTTAATCTTCGTCGCTGCTGTTCGTTCTTGGCCTCTCTATCAGATGGATGTTAAGAATGCTTTTCTTAATGGTCATCTCACTGAGGAGGTTTACACGCGTCCTCCCCCTGGCCTTTACCATTCCTCTGGACAAGTTTGTCGTCTTCGGCGTGCTTTGTATGGTCTGAAACAGTCTTCTCGTGCTTGGTATGATCGCTTTCAGACTGTTGTTACTGAGCTTAGGTTTCATCCTTGTGCCCAGGACTCTGCTAACTGGATTTGTTGCGTTATTACTGTATGTGGATGATATGATCATCACTGGCTCTAACTTTTCTGCTATCTTTGAGGTCAAGCAGCATCTCTTCCGCACCTTCGAGATGAAGGATCTTGGTCATTTGCGGTATTTTCTTGGTATTGAAGTTGCTTCTTTTCCAAAAAACTATTTTTTGTCTCAGGCTAAGTATGTGTTAGAAAATGATAGATGTATTATTGATTGATGTATTGATTGATTGATCTTTTAGTCTATTACAAATGGTTCCTTATATAGATGTAGGTGTAGTGGAGTAGGTGGTGGTAGGTGAGGAGTAGGTGAGTGTAGGTGAGTGTAGTAGGTGAGTGTGTGGTAGGTGATGGTAAGTGTGTGGTAGGTGATGGTAAATGTTAACAGCCCCCCGCAAACTCAAGGAGGATAGAAACTAACCAACTTGAGTTTGGAGAGAGTTACAAAACAAGAAAAATACATAAAAATAAAAGAGGATAGGTGACACTGTATGGTCGTGTCAGACCATTGGTGAAGACACTGGATGGTGGTGTCATAACGTTGTAGAGGACACGGTATGGGGGTGTCATAACGTTGTAGAGGACACTGTATGGGGGTGTCATAACGTTGTAGAGGACACCGTATGGGGGTGTCATAACGTTGTAGAGGACACCGTATGGGGGTGTCATAACGTTGTAGAGGACACCGTATGGGGGTGTCATAACGTTGTAGAGGACACCGTATGGGGGTGTCATAACGTTGTAGAGGACACTGTATGGGGGTGTCATAACGTTGTAGAGGACACTGTATGGCGGTGTCAGACCGATGTAGAAGACAGTTTATTTCAAAAGGCGTGCCATCAAAAGGCGTGCCATCCAGTAATCTGTAAGGTGGGATTATTTGAGACAGTTTGGAGAGCAACAGTGACTGGTGGTTGAGGCATCACACTTCCTTCTGACATGATTAGGTAGTAGTTTGACAAATATCACCTAACAAGAAGGCTGTAGAGACAAAAAACAGCCAGAAACAAAACAGTGCTCTGTGAATACTAGGAGACAACAAAACAGGCCACCAGAAGCACAAAACACCCTCAAACCACCAAAAAAGAATTCACCGCTGCTCAAGACCTATGGATACAGAGTCTATAGTGTTAGTCGGCCCCCTAGCGATTGAGAGAAAAAGATTGATGAACTGAAATACCTTTGGAAGCTGAAACTGGAAAATAGCCCTTGTTTTTCCAAAAAATACAAAAAAAATGGAAAATCCGAGCAAGGCCTCTTCAATTGAAAAACAAACAATATATATAGGGTGAAAGAACTATTCTATAAGAGCAATATTCTTAACAGCAGGGAGGGGAAGCCTTGCATCTAGGAAATAACCTACTAAACAATTTCTCCACTCATGAATACCACATTGTTCAATCTCCAAAGGCAAAGTAACCATGACTTTATTCTCTGAGAAACTAGGAGGATGATACAAACTTGTCGAACCGGCTGCAGAGTAGGGCAAATGAGGTGCAGCAGTTAAACTTCCAGCTGGCTCTGCTCCAACGCATGTATAAGGATGCGCGAGCAGAGATAAGTGTGCTAAAGGCGGAAAATAAGGAGCTGAAGCGGAAGGCCACCGTGATGTTCCGTTTTGGAGGTCTGCCATATGCTGCAGTGGAGGAGCAGGGAGTAGTGATCATCCCCAGTGGAGTGGGAAACACGGAGGCAACGCCGGTAAGGGCCGCCCAGGACGGAGGCAAGAAGAAAAGACCGGCGGCAGAGTAGAGAAGGGATGTCGGTGTGTGGCCGTCTGCAGAAAAGAAAACAAAGCCGTTGTCGTGTTTTTTATTTTTTGATTTTTTTGATTTTTTGATTTTTATTTTATTTTTGGTTGTGTTTTTATGGTTTTTTTTTTTATTTTTATTTTTTGTGGTGTAAAGTGGTGATCGGGGTTGATCCCTGAGATGAATAAAATAAGGTAAGGTTTGGTGTGTAAATCGTTATCACACGGATTTGTGAAAAACAACAATGGTGTTTGGAATTTTTGTTTTGTTTTGTTTTTGTTTTTGTTTTTGTTTTTTTTGTTTCATTAAAAAAAATAAATAAATAAAATAAAATAAAATAAAATAAAGTGATAATGGACGATGCCAGTCATTAGATTAATAAAATATGAAATAGGCAGGGATTTGGGTGTAGGGTGGCACATGGATTTGGTAAAACCAGCACATGGTTTGTGGGGTTGGTTGTTCAAAAATATCGGTAAAAAAAAAGAAAGGGAGGTGGTGGAAATAAAAAATAAAATAAAGGAGGAATTGGTAAAACCAGTTGAGGGGTCGGTTAGCTTTTCAAAAAAAAACATGGAGTAGAATAAATATAAAAAAAGGAAAAGAAAGTGGAAAGATAAGAGAGGTTAATTAAAAGTGTGTTCCTCATAAAAAAAAGAAAAAGAAAGTTGAGTGGGCTCTCTTAGCTCCTGTTCATCGACAAGATTGATGTCAGAGAGCTTGTGAGTTGGTTTCTTTCCAGAACTGCCCAACTCTTTTGCGAGAAAATAGTTTCTTGAGAACCCAAACTCTTCGTCGTCAACATCGTTGGCCTCCATGGTTTTGATTTCAACTGGTTCAAGGAAAGGAAAAGTAGGGCAAGAGCAGCTGCAACATTAATCTTTATTTTACCTAGCCGGAATCTTGGTTAAAGCCGACGGAGAGAGCCGCGAATGCTTCGGAATCGACACCGACGAGGCTTGACTCAGGAGAGTCCGAACCATGGCTGGATCGGCGGGTTGCTTCGGAGTCTTCGAAGGGTGTGGTTCGGAATCAGAATGAAGTCGGTAAGCGGGGCTCGGGTGACCGGACACGTGGTATTGCCGGTGGCGACTCAGGACTCGATACTGGTTCAGTCGTAGGTCTGACCGGTGCTCACGGTTACAGGGTCGCGTATGAGCTCGAGCGAGATCGGACACCTGAAGTAGTATGGGATCTGAACCCCCATGTCCAACGGCTCCAAGCTGCTGTGTGAATTCACTGCACAAACGGAGATCAACAAGACTTTGGGGAACTGGGTAGAGGAGATCAACAAGACTTTTGGGAGAGGTCCGGAATGAAGGTATGTGTAGAGGTCCGGCCAAGGCAAGGCTGCCGCCCGCCGGTGAAGCAGAATTACTAGCTTCTCAACCTTGCTCTGATACCATGTTAGAAAATGATAGATGTATTATTGATTGATGTATTGATTGATTGATCTTTTAGTCTATTACAAATGGTTCCTTATATAGATGTAGGTGTAGTGGAGTAGGTGGTGGTAGGTGAGGAGTAGGTGAGTGTAGGCGAGTGTAGTAGGTGAGTGTGTGGTAGGTGATGGTAAGTGTGTGGTAGGTGATGGTAAATGTTAACAGTATGCTAATGAGGTCATTCACCGTTCTAGTCTTACTGATACTAAGGTTTCTGATACACTTATTGAGCTTAATGTGAAGCTCAACTCTATTGATGGTGTCCCTCTGGATGATTCCACTTTTTATCGCGAGCTTGTGGGTTGCTTAGTTTATCTGACGGTTACTCGTCCTGATCTTGCCTATGTTGTTCATGTGATGAGCCAGTTTGTTTCTGCTCCTCGCTCCCCACATTGGGCTGCATTGGTTCGGATTCTTCGCTATCTCTGAGGTACTATCTTTCAGGGTTTACTATTGTCTTCTACTTCTTCTTTGGATTTGGTGGCCTAAGCTGATTCTGATTGGGCTGGTGATGTTACTGACCGCAAGTCCACGTCTGGTTTTTGTATGTTTCTTGGCGATTCCTTAATCTCTTGAAAAAGCAAGAAACAAACTGTTATTGCTCGTTCTACTGCTGAAGCTGAGTACCGTGCTATGGCTCATGCTACTG
Organism: Camellia sinensis; assembly: GCF_004153795.1. NCBI lineage: Eukaryota > Viridiplantae > Streptophyta > Magnoliopsida > Ericales > Theaceae > Camellia > Camellia sinensis. The sequence goes on along the minus strand of NW_021028397.1, from coordinate 258,198 downwards.
CTGAGATTGTTTGGCTTCGTTGTCTCTTATTTGATTTGGGTGTCCCCGAGTCTTCTCCAACCTCTCTCTATTGTGACAACCGCAGTGCTACTCAGATTGCTCACAATACTGTCTTCCATGAACGGACGAAACACATTGAGGTTGATTGTCACTTTGTCCGACAGCATCTGCAGTCTGGCTCTATCTCACTTCCTCTTGTTTATTCGGCTTTGCAATTTGCGGACTTCTTCACTAAGATTTATATTACCGCTCGGTTTCAGTTTCTTCTTAACAAACTCTCAATATTTTCTGCTAAAACACCTTGAGTTTGAGCAGGGGTGTGAGAATATATTGTGTATAGAATTAGGGAAGATTGTATTGTGTATAGAATTAGGAAAGATTGTGGTGTAACTATTTGGCTATATTTTCTTTTTCGTATTTTTCTTTTTCAGTCATAGGTTTAGGGTTATATAAACTGGTGACCTCATTATAAAAATATACAATTGAATATACAGTTTCATTACAGAAAACTTACAGGTGGTTGTATATACTTGCAAGTCCATCGTGGTTGGTAATGGAATGGGATTTGCAAGTACTAATTTGATTTTTTCATTTAAGGTTGAGACTATGAGAGTATGAGATTCAATCATCTGGAAACATATAAATCCGTAAAAATGAAGGAGCAAATAACAATTGAAATTTCTTTTTTTTTTTTTTGGGGGGGGGGGGGGGGTTTCACTTACACAATTTAAGTTCTTGATAGTCTTGAAATATTAGATTTTCAACACATAGGAAAATGATGGTCAATCGAATATGACATTCAATTGTTGGTCACTTTCATTTTGAAGACATAGGAAAGCAACATAGCTCAATCACTCACTCAACACGTCTTAGTCCCAATCACTTGGTGGTAATGTTGTGACATGGCCTGGTGGTCAAGGCTTGGGGCCTGGGGTGTGCTCCCTCCAAGGTCTCAAGTTCAAAAACCTCTTAGGTGCAAACAATTTCTTGAGGCTAGTCCACATAGGGTAACCCTACATATATGTAAGAATAAGAATTTGAGTCTTAGATTTTATTACCAAAAGGTCACGACTAATACAACTTATATTTGACCATCATTTTTCTGTGTGTTGAAAAATCAAATATTTCAAGACTATCAAGAACTAAAATTGTGTGAAAAAAAAAAAAAAGAACTTAAGTTACCAATTTTTCATTTTCAAGACATAGGAAAGCAACATAGCTCAATCACTCACTCAACGAGTCTTAGTCCCAATCACTTGGTGGTTGACTACTTCAATCCATTTACTCATGTTGCCATATTCAAAGCCATGTTAGTTAATACCTAGGCAATCATGTTGTTTCCGCATTGTGTCAACCCATGTTCTTCTTGGCCTATCTATTTTTTGTTTTTTGGCACCATGTTCTTTAATTGAATTCTCCTTATTGATGTATTAGTTGGTTTATGTTGCATATGGCAGCTATACCATCCCAAATGACTCTCTCATTTGTCTTCAATTAGTGGCATTTCTAATTTCACAAATACATTAAATTGAATAGCTGATGCGTTAACAAAAAAGAAATGAATTAATATTAAAAAAAAAAAAAAAAACAAAATGAAGGGATTATTATAATCAAGGTAGTTAATGAGAAACAATTTCCAATTAAGTCGATTAAATGTAATTTTTTTTCCCCAAATCTACATATTAAAAAAACAATCCAAGTTGGTAAAAAATAGGGTAAAGTTGTGTTTTTGTCTATGGGCTTCTCTTCTCCACCACATTCGTTAGCCCTCCTCCGTCTTCTAAAACCACTGCCTCCGCTTCCTCAGTCGTGCAGATCTTCATAAAATTGACGAAATATTTCGGGGTTCGGATTCTTGTTGAAGAACATAAATGTTTATCATGTGTATGTATATGGAGAGAGCTGTCAAAAGTTCTTTGTTTTTTAACTAAAAATGAAAAAGAATATCCATGCATCCACAGGTTTTGAGAAAGAGTACCACTTGATACCAATCTATCTATTCACAATTCACTAGAAACAAACCACAACAATTACTTGTAAACCCAATCATAATAGATAAACAAATAAAGTGATTAATCCACTATTCAAATTTGAATTCGGTGCTCTAGATCTTCATCACGGAGGGTTGAAGACGGCAGTCCCCAAACATGGAGAAGGGCAGGCAGCAGTAGTGGGATTCTGCGGAAGGAAAAGGCACAATAAACAAAATGACATTTTTTGTCACGATTTTTTTACCATTTTGTGGTTAAATTGCCAATAGAGAAACTGGGGAATAAATATTTACATTTAATGACTTAATTGTGAATAATTTCTCATTAACTTCCTTAAGTGTAATTATCCCAAAAAATAAAAGGAAGATTGACTACTAGAAATGTCTGGGTTTTTCCTTGGTAATTGATCAAAAGTTTATATGTTATAAATCTTTGCATACATGTCTTTTATTCTTAAACTGCCTGTAGCTCCAATGGATTAATAAGCGGAGAAAGAATTAATGAGAGCCGCCTATTGGGAACAAGATTGTGTTCTAAGCAAATGGAGTACATATATTACAAGAATTGTCCATATGCAATGTTGTTGGTAGTGTATTGAAAATAATCAGCACAGCTTATCACTCTACATCCTTGAAATGATGAGTGGAACAAGAATCTTGATGATATTTATGTTTCTTTGAAATCAGGTTGGTTATTGAGTAAGTTAAGTTATGAAAATGATTGGGGTTTAGGAAAGTGACTGAATTTTAATGGTCCTAGATTTGAGCATGCAAAATGGGTTTCTAGTTTTCTATTTTCAACTGAAGTGGCTGAAATTGAAAGAATTGACTAACCACGTTTGATGTTCACAGAATACCTTTTGGCCCACCATTGCCACTCAAGTTAAACTCTCTTTCTCTGTGCATACACACATGTGCATGAATGTGTGTGCACACATACACAATTTTTCAGTATTATATTCCCCTAAATGTTGTGATTTTTTTATGAGCATATTTATTGCAGGTTGATGTTTTTTACTACCTCAGTTTTTTCCCTTCCCCTTTCTTTCTTTGTCTTTCCATTTCTTTCTTATTTTTTTATGTTGAGAGTTCTGACTTGCGTATTGTGATGCTAAAATCCCTCCTTTTCATGTAAATGTTTTTTGCTTAAGTTCTTAGTACAAAAACTAGGGTTCTTTCGAGGAATTAAGCGTGATTTTTCATGCCAAGTTTCTTATCTACTAGCAAAGATGCAAGACTGAGTGGTCAGAATCAGATCTTACTACATATGCTTCTTCATAAAAAACCGACCTATTTTTTTACCCTGACATAGTTTATATTTACATTACTATATAATTATTATTTCTATCTTTTCAGCCACCTGCATTTCCTAGGGAAACACCCGAATCAATAAGAGAGTATATAGAGGAGAAGTATCTCTTGCCAAGATTGGACCCTGATGAGTTTTCTCCACAAAAAGCTGGAAGGCAGTGGGAATTCGACTGGTTCAATACAGCAAAAATTCACCTAGAGCCATCATTGCCCCGGTCTGTTGTAGTTCCTACATGGGAATTACCTTTCAGACGCCCAAAGAAGGGGTTGGAGCAAGAAAAATGGGAACCCGTGTCGGTGCAGGTATTTAGTGCTTGCTCACCCTATATGCATTTTCTTCAGTATAAATGTTCCATTTTGCTTAAGATGAGAAATGAAGTTCACATATATTATTTCATTCTGGTATTTTGTTCAATTGTATTGTTTAGGTGGAGGTATCAGAACTTACAGTAGAAGCTGAGGATTCTGGTGGCTTGCCACGCATGTCTGGATCTGCAAAGGATTTTGTAAAAGGAAGCATCAATAACCGGCCTTTTCGTCCAGGTGGTTTAGATGGTTCCCAAGCTTTAGAAAGGATTCTTCCTGTTGGTGCCTCTAATGGTGAATGGGTATGGGAGGTAATAAACGGTGGTCCTCCTCAAGCCATTCCTCCTAGCATTAAACAAGGACTGGATCTTGGTAATCTCAAGGTAAATTTATAGTTGATTACTTGACAATTTTTGTCTTCAGTTCTGCGAACTTACTACTTTACAATGTGTTTTCCTTCGTTAATTTTATGAAGGCACATTCATACTCATGGAATGTTTATAAGGATCAAAATGAGGTCAAGAGCACATCTGATGAAAATCTGGTCAGTATTTGCAGTCAAGTGATGTTTTTCTCATTTACATGAGTGTATTATATTTTTATTTCTGGATCTTATGCTAATGTTTAAGTCTAGACCTTAGGATTGCTACTTTTGTGAAGTATCTACACACGTCATTGCATGTGCTTAGGTAATCTTTTTCAAAAACAAATCTTAATGTGTATACCTTATGCATTATTAATTTTGCATATGCTTATATAATATTCGTCAAAAAAATGAGTGGTTATATCTTATGTGAGATTAATTTTTATATGTTTGTAATATTTGCAGAATCAGTTATCTGTGCAGTTTGATGACTTATTTAAGAAAGCATGGGAAGAGGATGTTGCAGAATTTGTGAGAGATGGTCTGTATGATCTACACTTGGATAATCTGGCTTCTGTGTTTAAAGTTTTGGTGTCATTTGCAAAGTGCTCTAATGAGTTGCGGCCAGCATGGCTTTAGCTCATGAAGGCTTTATTTGGTACGAGGGATAGAGTTTTGAGAAGACGGATAAGGTACGAGGGGTGCAAATAAATAGCACTCTGAGGGAAAAGAATACCGTCTCTCTCTCTCTCTCTCACAATGGTTCTATTGCGAGGTCAATATATATATATATATATATTTTAACCATAGTTACATAGAAATCTATAGAACATAGAAAAGCAGGATGCCCATGACGCAAATTTTCATTGAATTTTATTTTCCATTAGAAGGACCTTTCACTTTCTGCAGTACCACCTGCAAATGCTCTGCTGGTATGAAAAACAGTCGAGTCAGTTGGTGACTGCTTATTTACTGAAAATGATTTTTTACATAGAAATTATATTAATATAGTTTTTCATCTATATGAAGAAAACTTGATAAATATAATTTGTAGTAAAAAGTTATTTGGAACCGAATGGTAGATAAGTTGTTCTGTGCATCATAGACCACCTAAACTACCCAGGTTTGATTTTCTTAAACTTCATTTCTATACTTTCAACAATAGTTAGCAAATAAATCTAATCTAACTAGTCCAATCAATTGGTTTGTGATAAACTGGCAAGATGAGGGCATGGCATGTTGGTTCATCCTAGGTCATTAATACAGATGATCCCATAAATGAATTGGCCTGGTTCACCGGCTGATTTATAGGCCTGATCAGATGATTTAGTCTGGTTTGAAGAACAGTGATTTGTTTGGTCAGTATGAAGGAAAGGAAAAAGGAAGTGAAGCATTCTTGCTTTGTTTTATCACCGTATGTTATAAATTAACAGGCACATGTTGTTTGAAAGGCTAAATATTTATAGTTAAAGGTTCTTTCTTTCCATACTCGTCAATCCACTTTTGGGCTTAAACAAAATGGTGGATCTGGCGAGGTTTTACCCCTTTTCTTTTATTTTCCCTTCCCCTTTTGAAACTCTCCATCCCCACCCTTTACTTAACTCCTGAATTTCTCCCCCACACTGTTGCATAAGGATATGGGATGTGTGTCTGACCCCGATGCCAAAATAAGGTGCTTGAATAATCCAATAATCTAATATCCATTGAATCCTATTGAATTTCAAGTTTCCTCATAAATAATAACATCCTGCATTAAATGTGATGCAATACAAAATGCAATGCGTTTAAATGCAAAGGACGTGTTCCCATAACCATACCCAACTTTCATAAACATATCCTTGTACTCTTAGTTTTGGGGTTTATAGAGTTCCAACACCTAGCCACTCACCTGCACCGCTTCTAATATCTGAGTTGATGTAATGTATCTATCTCCAAATGGAGCGTAAAATCAGGCAAGACATGGTTTTTCAGTAGGGATGGTAAAATGCCTCGATCCACCGGGTCCCCGACTTCCCCCGACCCTAATGGGATGGGGTTGGGGTTGGGGGTGGTTGAATAAGGTAGGGTCAGATTTGTAATTGAGGGAGCACATGCGTGATTTCAATTTGTTTGCTTGTTGCTTCATCTCTTAAAACTATTCCTTCCCCTAAATTTGATCTTCTGGTTTTGAATACCTCTTCTAGTAACTCACATTCTGATATACAAATGGATTGTAGATTCTGCAAACTTCCAAGAAGTTCTAATGGAGCAACATACACTAATCTGTTAAATTTGCACACATCCAAACTTGTTAGTTTGTTGAAGGAGTTAGTTGGAGGTGTGCTAATCCATATCTGTTCAATGTTGGCCACGGACCCAATCCTCAACTCTTCCAAGCAAGGAAACACAACCTGTATCATTGATAATAACACAAGGAATAAGAAAAAAATTATTAGCTTTTTATTAATAGAAGGGAGGGGAAAAAAAAAGAAAAAAGAAAAAAAAAGGGAGGCGCTTCCATCTCGAGAGTCCTGTCGGAGGTGGGGGGCAAGCGGTGGAAATGGGGGTGGGGTAGGGGACCCCCGACCTATACCCTATCCATTGCCATCTGTTAATGTATAGATGATGAGAAGAAGAAGAAGAAGAAGAAGAAGAAGAAAAGAAGAACAATGAGAGAGAGAGAGAGCTGTTGTATTCCTTAATTCAAAAAGCATAGGGTTTCCCCCTTACACAACTATTTATACTTATAAGAATAATACATAAAGACCAAACTACCCCCAACACTTAACACTCCCCCTCAAGTTGGTGCAAAGATGTTTCTCATGCCCAACTTGCAACAAATAGGGTGAAAGACTTTACTACCAAGACCCTTAGTAAAAACATCCGTCAGTTGATCTTCAGACTTAACAAAAGGCATACATATCACACCCTTATTCAACTTCTCCTTAATGAAATATCTATCAATCTCAATATGTTTAATCCGGTCATGTTGAACAGGATTGTGTGCAATACTAATAGCAGCCTTGTTGTCGCAATACAACGTCATGGGTTCACTCCAATCAAGCCCTATATCACTCAACAAAGATTGAAGCCACATTAGTTCACATGTTCCATGTGCCATAGCCTAGTATTCAGCTTCAGCACTAGATCTGGAAACTACTGCCTGCTTCTTGCTACGCCATGTGACTAGATTTCTCCCTACAAAAGCACAATAACCGAAGGTTGAGCGTCGGTCATCTATAGAGCCTGCCCAATCTGCATCTGTGAACGCTTCCAACCTCAACTGACCATGGTTAGAGAACACAATTTCTTTTCCAGGGGCAGATTTAAGGTACCTCAAAATGTGATAGATTGCATCCAAATGAGTTGCACGAGGATCATGCATAAACTGACTCACTATCCCAGCTGCATAGGCAATATCTGGACGAGTATGAGACAGATATATCAGTCTTCCCACAAGTCTTTGGTACCTTTCCTTCTCCACAGGCTCACCAACCCCACTACAAAGACGATGATTAGTCTTAATCGATGAATCAGCTGGTCTGTAGCCCAACATGTCCATTTCCTCAAGAAGATCTAGAATGTACTTCCTTTGAGAAATGAAGATGCCTTTATTAGATCTGGCAGCTTCAATCCCAAGAAAGTATCTCAATGGACCAAGATCTTTTATCTCAAACTCCTTGGCTAACTGCATCTTGAAATGGGTCACCTCCTCCTCATCATTACCTGTCACAACTATGTCATCCACATATACAATAAGCATTGTTACCTTATGTACATTGCGTTTGACAAACAAGGTGTGATCCACATTGCTTTGTTGATACCCAAATCCCAGCATTGCCTTTAGGAATCTACCAAACCAGGCTCTAGGAGATTGTTTCAAACCGTACAAAGCCTTCTTCAATTTACAAACCTTTCCAACTGTAGTCTGAGATGAGAATCCTAGAGGTACATCCATATATACCTCCTCCTCCAAATCCCCATGAAGAAAAGCATTCTTCACATCTTGTTGCTGTAAAGGCCATCCCAAATTAGCAGCACATGACAGAATAGTTCGAATGGAATTCATCTTTGCTACCGGGGCAAAAGTTTCTTGATAATCTATTCCATATGTCTGGGTAAATCCCTTGGCCACTAATCTTGTTTTGTACCGTTCAATCATCCTATCTGCATTGTGCTTAATAGTGAACACCCACTTACATTCGACTGGTTTTTTTCCATTAGGAAGAGATACCAACTCCCATGTGTTATTTTTACTCAAAGCTTGCATCTCTTCTACCATAGCTACCTTCCACTTAGGATCATTGATAGCTTCTTTCCAACCTTGAGGAATACACAGAAGAAAGAGACGAAACAAAAGCACGATATGGAGAAGACAACGAATCATATGACACGAATTTAGAAATAGGGTGTTGAGTACAGGCTCTAACCCCCTTTCTGAGAGCAATAGGAAGACTCGAATTATCTGTAACAGGACCATCATCAGCAGGTGAAGAGATAAGTTGAGGATCATTACCTGTAGAGTCAGTGGAAACTGGATGTGGAACTAGCATAGGAGATGATGATGGACTTGGTGGCATGAGAGAAGCCTGCTCTTTCTGACGCCGTGAATAAGTCTTAAGATCAGCTCTATCCAAACGACCATCGATATCTGACTCCTTATCAATAGAACTGCTAGGCTCCCCCTCACCACAAATAACAGTCCGCTGATTAGGAAAGAAAAAAGACTACTTATGCTGATATAATGTCGTCTCATCCGTAATCTCATCAATACCACTCTCCCCCTGAGGAGATAGCGGAGGACCAGAAAAAAAGGATTCAGATTCACGGAAGGTGACATCCATACTAACATACAGCTTATGAGTGTGAGGGTCATAGCATTTGTAGCCCTTCTGAGTAGTAGAATAATCAAGAAAGACACACCGGACAGCCTTAGGATCAAGCTTTCCATGAGTACGAGGTTGAAGATGAACAAAACAGACACTACCAAAAACCCGAGGCGGAAGGGAAGAAGTGGGATAAGTCACAGGAAGAAGCTCAAGAGGAATTTGGAAGTGGAGGACACTAGAGGGCATACGGTTAATAAGGTAAGCCGTGGTAAGAACAGCATCCCCCCAAAAAGACTTAGGAACGTTCATGGTAAACAAGAGAGAGCAAGCAACCTCAAGAAGGTGGCCATTCTTACGTTCAGCAACTCCATTATGTTTAGGAGTGCCAACACAACTAGTCGGATAAAGAATGCCATGCTCTTCGAGGTATGCCCTGAAAGCGCCATCAACATATTCAGTCCCATTATCACTCCTAAGAATTTTGATAGTAGCATTGAAGAGATTGGATACCATTTTATGAAAAAGTTTGTAGCACGAGAAAACCTCATTTTTAGTACGAAGTAAATAAATCCAAGTCACACCGGAATAGCAATCAATAAATGTAACAAATCATCGATAACCAGAGACAGAAACCACAGGGGAAGGACTTCACATATCAGTATGAATAAGCATAAAAGGAAAAGTACTTCTTTTATTAATTGAAGGATAACAAGTACGTTTATGCTTTAGTAAGCTCACAAGCATCACAAACAAAGGTATTCCTAGGACAACCACGAACTAATAAAGGAAAAAGTTTCTCTAAAATGCTAAAAGAAAGATGTCCCAAACGGCGATGCCACTGATGAAGGAGACGAAGGGAGGAGCCAGAAGTGCATTGAAGAGCCTGAGAGGACAAAGGTGAGGCAGAAATGGCATCCAGAAAGTACAGTCCACTTTCTGCTCTACCACTGCCTATCATTATCCCCGTAGCCAATTCCTGAAAGACATGAGTCGAAAAAAAGGTTACAGAGCAATTGAGAGCAGTAGTAAGGCTACTAACAGAAAGTAAGTTAGTTGAAAAATTAAGAACATGAAGAACAAATGAAAGCGAAACTAAAGAGGTGCAATGAACAGAACCCTTGCCGGAGATAGAAGATAAAGTGCCATCAGCCACTCTAACCTTATCTTACCCAAAACTAGGCGAATAAGAATAAAAAAAAACTAAAAGTACCCGTCATGTGATCGGTAGCACCGGAATCAATGATCTAAGGAGATGACGAAGAGGCACTAGGTGCACTAACAGAAATACCTATGTGGGCAAAGTTGGAAGAGGCAGAAGAGGAAGGAGCTAAGGCAGAAGAAGAATCAAGTCGAGCCATCAAACGTCTGAGAGTGTGAAGCTCATCCTGGAAAATAGAACCAACATCATTCGAGACACTAGCAGTAGTCTCAGAAACATGTGCTTGAGGACAAACACCACGACCACGACCATAGCCTCGAGTAGGTCGGCCATGCAACTTCCAACAGTGTTCTTTATCATGTCTATCTATCTTTTCCATAATACTCACATTTCAACGGGTCCCGATCGACCAAGGGACCCTTACCACCATTTTGAGGCTGACAAGGCGGAGTATCACGCGACTTGGGACCGACAACCATCACGGACTGATCCGAAACAGGAGCATGCATCATAGCACTACGACAACTCTCCTCCTGTTGAACCAGTGCATAAGCCTCACGCAATGTAGAAAACGGAGAGCGACCCAACATCTAAACCCGTATCTGATCATACTCCAAATTTAGGCCAGCAAGAAAGTCATACAACCGCTCCTTCTCCACAGCCTACTGAAACATAGTGGCATCCATGGAGCAAACTGGTTGGAAACTCTAGTAGAAATCTAGCTCCTGCCATAAGTCACTCAACTCAGCATAGTAGACTGCCGGAGAGCGATCTTTCTGATCCAAGCCCCCTAATCTTTTTACGTAATTCATCGGCCTGTGCATCATTCCCCTGTTGAGAATATATCTGAGAGGCAGCTATCCAGATCTTGTGAGCAGTATCCATCAAGAGAAAAGTCTGACTAATGGTAGGCTCCATAGAATTGATGAGCCAGGTCATAACTAAAGCATTCTCAGAAATCCATTGGGCAGATAAAACACTATCCTCAGTAGGTTGCTAGGTACTACCAGTAATATAGCTTGTCAACCGCCGGGCGGCAATGGCAAGACTACAGGAGCGGGATCAAATCAAGTAATTAGTACCATTAAGCTTGATTGGACTAATCTGGAGAGATGGACTATCACCAAGTCATACCACGACTCAGTCCACTCTCCTCCTTGCCCTTACCCTCGTTGACAACCATGAGATGAGAGAAACATGGTGCAGAAACACAAGTAGGATATCAAACAAAACCAGAAAACACTGAACCAGCACAACAACTCACATTTTAAGGCTAAAAAAGGGCAAAAGTATCCCAGAACACAGTAACCAGATCATCTACAAGCCAAAAAACTGAAGCAGACCATCCAAAATGCAGAAAAAAGCCAAGGTAGGGCCAAAATACCTCAAACCAGGGACAGTAAACCCTTTAAAGGGTCCAGTCGGCTCCCACAGATGTGAGAGGAAGAGACAAAACCAAGCAAAAAGGGTTCAAACAACAACTTTCGAAAAATCACCCAAAATTGACGAAAAATCAAAAAAATTGAAAAAAGCAATCTAGAAGGACCAAAACATCAAAAGGAAATTACAGGGTGAATACCCATTCAATTTCGAGCATGCTGAATTTTTTTTTTTTTTTTGGCTGCTTTTTTTTTGGCTGCTGTTGCTACTATGGACGTACCTAAGGAATGAGAAGAATCATCTTCAAGGAGGAAGATATTGCTCTGATACCATGTTGAATGTATAGATGATGAGAAGAAGAAGAAGAAGAAGAAAAGAAGAACAACAAGAGAGAGAGAGCTGCTGTATTCCTTAATTCACAAAGCATAGGATTTCTCCCTTACCCACAACTATTTATACTAATAAGAATAATACATAAAGACCAAACTACCCCTAACACTTAACACCATCCCTTGCACCGGTGTTCAAGTTGCATTGCTTTATATGCATATTTTTGCTTATAATAGTTGAGGCTGCCCACTTGTTGCAATTTTGATATAAAGGCAATAAAACAACCAGATATGATTCAAGCAAGCAAATGCTGTTTTGCTGAAACATAGAAGTCCAAGATCTCAGAGTAACAGAAGATTTTTGTTTTCAATAATTCAAGGCTTAAGAGCAATAGCCTCTGTTGTAAAACTATGGTATGCAGGTTTGGTTGCTGTTTCTAGGAATTTGTAGATTTAGTTGTAAAATCAACCCTTGGAAGCAAGGATTGTTGTTTTAAATTTAAACTAGAGAAAAGGAACATGAAACTTTATTTTTATTACAATGTTCATGGCTTGTCCATATTTTGTTTTGTTTGTTTATTTTATTTTATTTTTTAAGATTGAATATATTTTTTTTGTTGAAACATTATAGGTTGTCTTCACAATTTTAATTTACATTTCCAACTTCGAATGGTGTTGAGGTCCTCATATATTGTGGCTACATTTGCTGCAAAATGTATTAGGAAACACTCTCCTTGAAAGGCTGGTTTCTTTGGTTCATTGTAGTAGATAATGGAGAGGAAAATGTGCCTTTCTAGTTTGTTCTTTTCTTTATTTTTCTATTCTACCTAGAATCTCCTTTTGTTATTTAAATTTATATTCTTTATTTTATATCTTTATCTGTGCAACAGTGTGCTGTCTGGAAATTTTCTTTGAAGTTATTTGCCAAACAGCTGCAAAAAGCTTGGTCAACTTGTTAAGTCAAATTGTCAACATATAATAGAATCAATAGTTGCCATCTTGTTTGCGTGGCTATGTTGGCATGCAATTTTCCAGGATTTTTCTTTTTAATTTACTTTTTCCAGGCTTAAAATGGTGTTTTCTGAAGGTCATGTGTCAGAATCGGAAGCTGAAGTCAATGAGGAATCAGTTAAATTGGAGTCTGTTGAGTTGGAAGCTGAAGTGAATAAGGAAAATGTACCTGGTACTGTTTTTGATACTGAATCATCGCTGTTAGATGATATTTTGTTAGTAGAATCAGGAGGATCAACTTCAAGATCGCATGAAACTAGTGATAGTGGTGGGCAGCAGCATAAAGAGGTTAATATAGCTTGTTCAGCTGTTTGCATTCTGTCTCTTGCCATGCTATTAGTTAATGAGTGTTTTTATCTGCAGGGCTGGGCCATTAGTGGAGACAGTGAAGGGATTGCAGAACATTTTCATGAACTTGTTCCTGACATGGCACTTGAATTTCCTTTTGAACTGGATAAATTCCAAAAGGAGGTATTGATTGTTGCAAAATTTACATTGCCATATGTTTGCACTAGTATGTTAGCTATCATTGGGCTGGAGTAGGTAATTGCAACATAGAACAATAAATTTGCGTCTAGTTTTGAAGCACTGTAAAATACACTTACTGCTTAATCTAAGACATGTTTTTTGGGACTTCCTCTGTTAATGTAGATTAATTAGCTCAACTCCATGGTTATGAATACTGAAAACAAAAAATCAAAAAAAGATGGAATACAGAAAATAATTGAGTTTTCAGAAGAAAAAAATTTGTGAATAAAATTAAAATTATTTTCCCCACTGTCCATTTCAGTAAAACTTACTGTTGTGTTTCAAATAGCTTTGCATGTGCAAAACATCATCCCACTTCATAGTTTTTCATTTATAAATAATTTTTTATTTTTTATTTTAATTTTATGGCTAGCTTTTTCTTCTTTAAAATGCTTTTATTCTTGCAGGTTTTAGCTGGCTCTTGTAGTCATTTTCGCTGAAGTGACTCTTGAATGAAAATCATAATCTGAATTCCTTGAATCCGTAGGTTTTGCAAATATTCTTGATTGTTATGTTGGTGTGCTGGATATTATTCCAGTCAACTTAAATTCATCAAAATCCATGTGGTGCCAATTTTTGGGCTTTTTCTATTTTCTCTGATGACATGCTGGCTATATATTCTCATATTATTTTTTTTGGGGAAAAATGCGATGTCCAACAAGTTTTTTGGGATGTATTTATGAGTTCTTTGATTTTCAGCTCAAATCAAAGTTAGTTATTTTTTACTTTGATTATTACAGGCTATCTATTATCTTGAGAAGGGGGAGTCTGTTTTTGTGGCAGCTCACACATCAGCTGGGAAGACGGTTGTCGCAGAATATGCATTTGCTCTGGCATCAAAAGTATGACTTCTCTCTGAATCCTCATTGTTTGTTTATGTAATCAAAGAGCATCATCTTCTTTTCTGATTCTCAAAATTAAATATTCTCCCTTGAAGTATCATTGTCTTTGTGTCCAAGCTTGTTGTTTTATGTAGCTTTTATGCTGAGATTTTGATTTAATAATTATTTCATGCAGCACTACACAAGAGCCGTATATACTGCTCCAATTAAAACCATTAGCAACCAAAAGTACAGGGATTTTTGTGGAAAATTTGATGTTGGCCTTCTCACCGGGGATGTTAGCTTGAGGCCAGAGGCTTCTTGTCTCATCATGACCACTGAGATACTAAGGTCAATGCTTTATAGGGGTGCTGATATCATACGTGATATTGAATGGGTAAAGGGGTTCGTTTTCTTTTGCATTATAATTCCCTTTCTTTAATTTTTTTTTTCTTTGATTACCTTCTTCACCCAATTTTCCCCTTTTTCTTTTTGTTTCATTTTTCTTATTATGAATTTCTGAGACATTTTTGGTTATTTTATTTCCATGCATGTGGGGAGACAGGTTATATTTGATGAAGTGCATTATGTTAATGACGTTGAAAGGGGCGTTGTTTGGGAAGAAGTTATCATCATGCTTCCGAGGCATATCAATATTATTCTTCTTTCAGCCACGGTACGTACTTCTTGATATTCATTTTGATATAATGCATTATGGACTAGATGCTATGGGATGATATTGATCATTGGTTTCTCAATTTGGCATAGATATTGTTTTAAGTTCTCTTTTTTAATACTAAGTAATCAGCAGCTTGGTCCATATTTTGTGATGGAAAGTATTTGAGCAAGGCAAATGCCAACTGCTGTGTGGTACTTTTTTTTTTTGATGACTTGGTATTCGGCCCAATGGATTGACTAATCTTGGGAACCAATCTCATGATCCACTAGTGGAGCCTATTTAATGCCAGGCAAAGCCCCGTATGGATTGGCCCCAAGAAATTGTATGCACCTAGGAGGTTTCAAACTTGAGACATTAGAGGGAGCAACTGCTGTTTGATACTTAAAAAACTGATTAAACTACTTTGGTTTTGAGCGTTGCTTTGCTTTCTCGCTCAAATTCTAAGGTGGTGCTGAGAGCATAGACTTTTTAACTTGCACTTGTGACTGTCATAATGTAGATGGTGGGGGGATTGTATTTACAAAAATTTAGACCCCCCAAAAACTAGCCAATATTTTACATCTACACAATACTGACATGGGTGTGGGTCCCACACCCATGTGAGTATTGGGTAGAATTTTTGGTAATTTTTTTGAGGTCCCTAGATTGCTCTTGTATTTATGGTTGAAGTGAAAAAAAATTATTTTGAGGGGCCAAGTAATGTATTTTTGTGTGTATATATGTACATATGCATCTAATTTTTAATTTGTTTTGGAAATATCAAAATTAGAAGGTAAAAGATATGTCGAGTTAAACAAAAAATTTCATCAAATTTGTGCCATTTGTACTTTCTAACTAGCCAATTATTTGGCGAATTTTAATCAACTAACCTTCTCATAGTTTGTTTAATTATTATGTAAATTTGTTTAATTATTATATGATGTAGAACACAATAGGGGAAGAAAAAGAGAAGAAGAGAGGGAGGAAGAACACAAGGGCCAAAGTCCTAACAGAATGACCACAACCAGTGTTTTAAATGGTGCTAGGTGCACCGAGGCGATAAGATCTCCTATGGCCTAAAGCGCGAGACATGAGGCAAGGAGTGCGCCTTACCAAAGCGAGGTGCAAGTAGTAGAAGAAAACTAAAATTATAAAATAGGCAAACTTTTCAACATAACAATTATATATAGAATTTCAAAAATAATTAGGCAGCTTTACCATTTCAAATAATTGATAAACATAACATTCAATCTTCTAAAAATTAGAAGTATAATATCCAACAAAAGGTATAAAGTATGACATTTACATTCACATCCACCAAAAACCTCAAGTTTTAAGATCATCCACATAAAGTTCAAAACAACTAAGCTTCTAGTTTGTAGTTCAAAAAAGAAATAAAAAGCACTTAATCAACAATTGGAGTAGAAAAATAAATAAAACCCATGAAGCCCATGCCTCACGCCTCAAAAAAAAGCCCTCGCCTCAGCGCCTAAGCTGCGCCTAGGGTTGCAAATGAACCGAGTTGTTCATGGTCAGGCTCGGCTCGGCTCGTTAAGGGCTTGGCTCGGTTCGGTTCGTTTAGTAAACAAGTCGAGCTCGAGCTCGCATAAGCCCGGCTCGTCAAGTTCGGCTCGTTTATCTTTATTTAAATTATATAATGAATATATTATTTATATATTAAATAATATATAAATATATATATAATAATATAAATACATTATTTATATGTTGAATAATATAAATAATATTTTTTATTTGAATAATATAAACAACATTTTAAAAAAAAATTATCGAGCCAAGCTCGAGTTTCATTAATATTAATGAGTCGAGCCGAGCTTGAGTGCAGTTCCTTATCGAGCCGAGCTCGAGCTCAAGCTTAATAAACGAACTCGATAAGTTTGACTCGGCTCGGTTCGTTTGCAGCCCTAGCTGCGCCTCGCCTTGACTTGTTCAAAGCGCAAGGCTGCACCTCGCGCTTAGATGTGCGCCTAAGCGTGCCTTTTAAAACACTAACCAGAACCTTAATCTCAATATCACAAAGCTGAATAATACAATGTCAAAACCTAATATTTATAGACTTCTAACCATAATTAAATTAGGAAACTAAATCCTAATCACCTTGCTTGGTTTCCAATTTTCCAAAACACTTTTCAGAAAATTCTACTTTCTTATTTTCCGTGTTTTTTTGTTTTTATTGAATTTTTTAATATTTTAAGCAATTTGTTTAATTTTTAGACACACTTAAAATAAATATACATAAAAAGTATAATTTTTGTGGAAAAAAATCTTTTAAAATTCACTAAATACCAAAAATATAAAATAAAAAAAATACGAGAATTCAATATATTTTTGGTTTTTTATGTATTTATTAATCAGTATATTTTTTGTATTTTTATGTATTTATTAATTTTTTAAAATATTTTTTCACAATTTTTTTACTTTTTAGATACATCTAAGTAAGGCGCATCTAAAAAAGTAAAAAAAATGTTTAAAATTTAAAAAATATTCACTAAAAACAAAAAAACACAAAAACCAAAGAAGTCAATTTTCAAAAAACTTAATCCAGAAAACTCAAACCAAACACCGTGAATATTATTTAAAAAATAAAGACTCCTAATAAGACTCGATTCCTAATATCATTGGGAAGTAAAGACTCCTAATCAAAATATAATAATAAATAAATTAAACATTAAAGACATAAAATTATAAAATTGTAATGCCAACATTGGTGCATTCCCATCACGCATCATTATGTAGCCTCCATTCCCACACATTTCAAAGTTGGAAATTGGTTGTACTTATTATTCCCGAGTAATACTTTCTTAGTACTTTGTAGTCGATGTTATGGGGAGCCAAGTGCCACACCCAAACCAAACTAAGCCTTTTGTCTAAATCATGTGAGGCTACATGAATCATTCTTTGCTATTTTGCCTTTGTCAAGGGCTATATGCTCAATTAAATTAAATAAATTCATATCATTTTTTAGTACCGCATTCCATTCTAATTTACATCTTCCCCTCCCCCAAACATTTTCATTTATGATGATCATATCACTCTTCTTTATTGTTGCTCCTACAGGTTTTCATATATATATATATATCAGGAGCCAAGCTTTGTGCTCCACTGAATAGTTTTCAGTTCCTTTTGTCTGCTATTTTGAAGGCTGTGTCCGTGATTTATACAGCATAATTCATTTTTTCCCTTTTTAGGTTTGGTAAAGCTTTTTCCCCTTTGAATGTCACAATTAATGTAAAGATAATCATACATTATGTTAGGTGAGAGGTGATAAATTAGTTTTATTGGCGTCATTCTTTTATCTTTTTGCACATTGTTGTGTCTGATCTCTGATTGTAATGCTGTTATTATCATTTCTGCAGGTACCAAACACAATTATGTAATAGTAATGTTTTCAACATAATTTTTGCAGGTACCAAACACAATTGAATTTGCTGACTGGATTGGTCGGACAAAACAGAAGAAAATTCGTGTCACTGGGTAAGTAGCATCTTGTGGTAATAAAAGTTCAATTCTTGTTCAGTGTCTTGTACGCTAATCTAATGAAATGAGTTTATCTTCATTTTCCTGGTTATTTGTATGTAAGGTTGAAGCAGAGTAGAAATTGTGCTTTTATTTTGGTTGACTTCTTTAAATTAAATTTCCTGCCATTTTTTGTCTTTTTTCAATCAGGACAACAAAAAGACCAGTCCCTTTGGAGCATTGCATCTTTTATTCTGGAGAACTTTATAAAATTTGTGAAAATGAAATCTTTAAGGCTCAGGGTTTGAAAGCTGCTAAGGATGCATACAAGAGAAAAAATCCAAATACAGTTGGTGGTGGTACCGGAGCACATCCTGGGTTTTCAGCAGGCCATGAAGGGAGTCGAGGTCAAAAACGTGAAAATTCTTTCCGGGACAAACAGAACAAACATTCTGGGTCTTTTTCTGGGGTGGGTGGTGGGAACCAACAAACTAGTAGCAATCGGGTGTCCTGGAGAACAGAAATGTCTTTGTGGTTGTTGCTTATAAATAAGCTTTCAAGAAAGTCATTATTACCTGTAAGTAGAATTTCAATTTGAAATCCATGTTTCTTTTTCATATTTTCCACTTTAATACTGTGAAACAACTAGTTAGAATGTATAATGAAGCAATTTAGGGTTAGAATTTAGGAGGAAGAAGAAGAGATAATAGAAAAGAGAGAATTTTTATATATTTGTAATGTATCTATTAATTACATCAGCAAAATATATATACAAATCCTAACATAGTGATATGACCATCGTACCCTCAACTTAAGTAAATATTAACAGAAGAACAATAAAATAGAAAATAATAACTATTCTAACACTCTCCCTCAAGCTGGAGTATAGAGATTAAACATGCCTAGCTTGGCAGATAAATGATGAAACGAAGACCGAGCCAAAGGTTTAGTGAGAATATCACCCAATTGATCTTTAGAATGAATATAAGGAGTCACAAGTTGCTTGCGGAGTAAGAGATCACGAATGAAATGGCAATCAACTCCTATATGTTTGGTTAGTTCATGCAACAGTGGATTGTTGGCAATGAAGATAGTTGCCTGATTAGCATAAGACATGCGTATAGGAGTGGGAACAGAAGTGCCAAAATCTCGAAGAAGAGATTGAACCCAAAGCATTTTAGAAGCAGTATGAGCCACGGCATGGTACTCAGCTTCAGCAGTAGAACGAGCAACAACAGTTTGTTTCTCGCTACGCCAAGTAACAAGATTACCATCAATAAAGGTACAATAGCCGGAGGTGGAACGGTGGTCAGTCTTATTACCAGCCCAATCAGCATCACTGAAGTTGGTGATAGACAACGAGGAAAATGGGCGATAAAGCAAACCCTGACCGGGGGCATTCTTCAAGTACTGCAAGATACGACACACAACAGTAAAATGGGGTTGGCGAAGAGCATGCATAAACTGACTAACCACTCCCACGACACACGTAATATCGGGACGAGTGACAGTGAGATATATTAACTTCCGAACCAACCGACGATAACAACCAACATTAGGAAACAAGTCCTTAGTTTCGCCATCAAGTTTGACACTAGAATCCATGGGGGAGTATCACTAGGACGAGTGCCGAAGAGGCCAGTCTCAGTGAGAAGATTAAGAGCATACTTACGTTGGGAGAGAAATAATCCCTGAGAAGAGCAAGCAACTTCTATCCCAAGAAAATACCGAAGATGACCCAAGTCTTTGGTGTGAAATTGTTGTCCCAAATACCGCTTCAAATCAACAATACTAATGGAATCACTCCCAGAAATGATTATGTCATCGACATAGACAATAAGAACAATACTCCCAGTAGACGAGTGGCGAACAATAACAGAGTGATCAAGGGTGGAATGGAAAAAACCATAGGCGATCATAACAACACTAAAATGATCAACCCAGGCACGAGGAGATTGCTTGAGACCATACAAAGCCTTTCGCAATCGACAAATAAGATGCTCATGACCGGGAACAACATAGCTAGGGGGCTGATCCATATAGACCTCCTCTTAGAGATCGCCATGAAGAAAGGCGTTCTTGATATCAAGTTGATACAAAGGCCAAGACTGACTAACGACAATAGAGAGTAGGATCCGAACTGAGTTAAGACGAGCCACATGAGAGAAACCTCCAAGTAATCAATACCATAGGTTTGTGTGTAGCCTTTGGCTACCAAGCAAGCCTTAAGCCGCTTAACAACCCCATTAGGAAGATACTTCACCGTATAAATCCAACGACAACCCACCATAGATTTGCCAGAAGGTAGAGTGGTAAGTTCCCACATCTGATTCTTATGAAGGGCATGCATTTCCTCATCCATGGCATGTTTCCAACCAGAGATGGACATAGCCTACTGATATGAACGGGGAATGGTAATACTAGACGAGTTACAAGCAAAGGAGTGAAGACCGGGAGAGAGGCGAGCATAAGAAACAAAATTAGCAATAGGATGTTGAGTGTAA
Organism: Camellia sinensis; assembly: GCF_004153795.1. Taxonomy (NCBI): domain Eukaryota; kingdom Viridiplantae; phylum Streptophyta; class Magnoliopsida; order Ericales; family Theaceae; genus Camellia; species Camellia sinensis. Next base: position 237,552 of record NW_021028397.1, on the reverse strand, counting down.
GTACGTTTACCTTGGCAAAGGGCAATAGGACGGTCATTAGAGGGCATATTGGCAGATGGAACAGGGGAGTCAGGAACCTTAGATGAAGGAGATGAGCTGGTCGGGCCATAAGACACAATGTGACGAGCTTGAGACCACTGATAAACCTGCTAAGGAGGCGTAGAGGTGATACTAGAGGGAGAAGATATAGAAGAGGAGGAAGGATCACATGACGAAAAAGTAGGGGTTAGGGAGGCGGGCTCCCCCTCACGACAAGAAAGAAGATTAGCGGATAACTGTTGCCCAAAGGAGGAGAAAAAATGAGTGGACTCAAAAAAGGTAACATTAGCACTAATAAAGTATCGACGTGACTGCAGGATGATTACACCGATACCTTTTCTGAGTACGAAAGTAGCCTAAGAACACACACTTGCGAGCACGAGGAGATAACTTATCCAAACCGGAGCCAAGAACATGGACAAAGGCAACACATTCAAAAACACGAGGTGACAAGGGAAAAAGAGACGATGTGGAATATAACTGATAATATGGAGACGTGTGTACAACACTAGAGGGCATGCAGTTAATAAGAAAACAAGTGGTGAGAACATCATTACCCCAAAACTATTTGGACATGCATATTAAACATCAATGTGTGAGCAACATCTAACAAATGACGGTGTTTTTGCTCTGCAACACCATTTTGAGGAGATGTATAAGAACAACTAGTCTGATGAATAATACCACGAGCATCACAAAAGTTAGTTACAATAGATTGCACATATTCTAAGGCTTTATCAGACTGAAATATCTTATTACGTTTTTTAAATTGAGTAAAGATTTCATTATAAAACTTAGAGATGATAAAAGGCAAATCAAATCTCTGTTTCATTGAAAATAATCAAGTCATCCGAGAGTAATCATCCATAAAAATAACAAAAAAAAAAAAAAATCATTAATAGTAAGAGTTCTAGAAGGACCCCAGATATTTGTATGGACAAGAGCAAACGACTCAGACACACGACTAACACTACGACTAGGAAAAGAACTGCGGTGATACTTTCCAAGTTGATAGATTTCACACTCAATCTTAGAAACATGACTCAAATCCGGAACAGCTAACTTGAGCTTGGCTAAAGAGGGATGACCCAAGCAAAAATGCCACTAAAGAGGAGATATAGTAGTGCTCAACATAGTAGATGGAGGAGGAGGAGAAATCTCAGTGTCCAAGAAGTATAAGCCATCCTTCTCATGCCCCGAACCAATCACCCTCTTGGTTTGGAGGTCCTGTAAAACATATGAAGTAGGAGAAAAGGTTATGCACCAGTGGAGAACTTAAGTTAATAGGCTAACAGAAAGCAAATTAAATAGAAACTTAGGAACATAAAGACCAAAAGGTAAGGAAAGGGATGGAGTAGGATGACGAGGACCTTGACCATTGACAGGTCAAGAAAATCCATCAGCAAGTATAATAGTATGATCAATAGGCCTAAGAGTGTCAAAATGAGAGGAATTACCAAAGATATGGGAACTAGCACCAGAATCTAGAAGCCAAGATTGAGTAGACTTGGCCACACATTCAACATTACCTGAACTAGCCATAGTAGTAGTAGTAGAGGATGAAGGCAGACTAGGCCAGAGAGACTGGACAAGAGCGGTATGCTCACTAATCTGAGTAGTGAGAGTCTTATGAGAATCAATCGGAGAAGCAACAGTACCTGTGGAAAACAAGAATGACAGTGAGGATGGAGCATCTATAACCTGATCCACATGATCAGGTTTGCCATACTTCTGCCAACACCAAGGTTCAGTATGACCTTGGGAACCATAATGAGTACACTTGCGATCATCGCGTGGGTGGGAACCAGGTTCACTACTACTGCCTTCACCAGGTCCGTTACTACTGCCTCCACGTGAACCACCACCACGATCTTGTGAACCAGAACAAGAACAAGAACCACGAGAACCCCGTGAACCAGAACAAGAACCTCGTGAACCAAAAGAGCCATGAAAACCCCCGTGAGTAGACCCTTGATCACCACTACTAGAGACCAAGGCAGAAGAAGACAATGTAGGGGACCCAGATGGGGGTTGGGACTAGCCCAAGGAAGAATGTAGCAGCCGAGAATAGGCATTAGCAGCAAACGATAAAGTCACATTGGCAAGAATTTGATCCTTGAACCCCCTCAATTCAAGATCTAAGCCGAGAAGTAAGGAAGCCATCATAAATTCCTCCCAATGTTGCTTATGTTTGTTTACATCAGTAGTAAAGGGCCGATGCTGCAATAACTGATTCCACAAGGTCTTGAGACTACTATAATACTCGGGAAGTGATTGGCCAGATTGGCGCATAGCAAAAATTTGCTCATATAATTCATAGACTTGAGAGACATTACTTTGATTTGAAAAAGATTCAGCAAGGGAGTCTCAAATTTCCTTAGAAGTATCACAAAATTCCACGATAGTAGCAACATGTGGTTCTAGACTATGCCAAATCCAACCCATAACACAGGAATCCTCACACAACCAATCATCATAGCCTTTATCATCCTCGGTAGGTGGAAATTCAGTAAGAAACCATGACTTCTTTTTGCCACGTAAGAAAATCTTAACAGTATGAGCTTGCCAGATAATTTAAACCATTTAATTTCTAAATGGTAATTGACTTGGGTATTTCATCATCTTTAATTACAGAGGATTGAGAAGCAGGTTTTGGTTCAACCATAATACCGAAGGAAAATGGAAGAAACAACCAAAAACTTCAATAGAGCAGAAATCAAGCAAACAACATAGTAACACAACAACAATCAATCAAGAACTCTTAGCCATTAAATAGCAACACACAACCAAGCATCACACAACAACAAAAAGAGCCCAATAAGAGAGTTCCAAGTTACAGGACGAATTCAGAGAAGAAAAACTCCTATCTGCCGAACATGGAGAAGCCGAAATCCACAAAAACTCCAAGAAAACACACCAAATCACAAAACAATACTTAAAAAAGGTGTAGATACTAATTCGTCTCCCAGAGAAGTCAACCCACTAGGTAGAAATCGCAGATAAGTCGCAGAATCACAGATCAAAAAAACGACACCAATTAACTTGAAAATCATTCAAAAATACAAAACTTACATCAGATGGTCCCAAAAAATTCTAGAAAAATCACCATTAACATTAAGGAAGAGAGGCAAGCACAGAGGAAGCATCTTGTCCGTACGGACTGTGACATCATCTTTCGAAAGATGATGTCAACACATCATTTTTGCCTCAGAAGAGCTTCGAGAGTCTGATAAACACTATACAAGGATGAATTGTTGCTCTAATACCAAGTTAAAATGTATAATGGAGCAATTTAGGGTTAGGGTTTAGAAGGAAGCACAAGAGATAAGAGAAGTGAGAGAATTTTTATATATCTGTAATGTATCTACTAATTACATCAGCAAAATATATATATACAAATCCTAACATAGTGATATGATCATCGTACCCTCAACTTAAGTAAATATTAACAGAAGAACAATAAAATAGAAAATATTAATTGTTCTAACACAACTCATATAATTACTGCACCTTAAATGAACTGCAATTTAGGAGTAAAGGTTTGTTTTAGTGTTGAAAATATGCATTAAATCATAAATGTTAATATCCAATTTTGGCATATCAATTTGCTTAAGCATTGGACAATCCAAAGCTAGAGTATTTGTTAAGTGTCAGCATGAGCATCGAAAACTTTCAAAAATCTGTAGATTTGTATTTCTAGTTGTCTTATTATAATTTATTTTTTTGCCTTGACTTGTGACTTTAGGTGGTTATATTTTGCTTTTCAAAAAATCGTTGTGACAAGTCAGCTGATAATTTGAGTGCGATTGACCTCACAAGTAGTTCAGAGAAAAGTGAAATTCGAGTCTTCTGTGACAAAGCATTTTCAAGGCTGAAGGGATCTGACAGGAACCTCCCTCAGGTTTTGTTGCGCAGGGATTTTATTTTTCTTCCATTAATTTAAACAATTTTGGCATCAGACATATTGTGTTATGAAATTTACAGGTGGTCAGAGTTCAAAACCTTCTCCGTAGAGGGATTGGTGTACATCATGCGGGGTTGCTTCCAATTGTTAAAGAAGTTGTTGAGATGCTTTTTTGCCGTGGTGTGATTAAGGTGAAGTTGTCTTGCCACTTAAATGTTCTCAATTTAGCACGATCATGTTAAGTTTTCCAGAATGATGTGAAAGTTTATGATGGGCCTATAATGTGAAGTGGTGCTCTTATGTTATGCGGACTCTTCAATATAAATCAAATAGCCATGTCGGACACCCGACATTCGGACAAGGGTATGAGATTTGTGTCGGATACTTTTCATTGGAAACTTCTTATATAATTGTATTTAGCACTATTATTATATGAACATATTATTGTATAATTGCTATAAATGTATTTTGAGACTGTAAATTACATATAGTACCATTTTATCTCACATACTTGATTAAAATATAAAAATATGACATTTTTTTGCTGAATTCGTATCCTTAAATTTGTTCGATCTCTAGATATATACCCATGCCCGACACTTGTACTCAAGTCCATGCAACATAGGTGGTGCTGTAAACAAAATGTTTCTTCAATGCCAATTTTTTTCAGTATGGGTTCAGTTTCACTTTAGGAGCTTTCATTGGTTGACAATCATCCTTTTTATTTTATGTTTTTATTCAGGTTTTATTTTCAACAGAGACATTTGCAATGGGAGTAAATGCCCCAGCTAGGACGGTGAGTCTTGTTTGATTTCATTTTGTTCTTTTGGGATATGCTAGGGGGTCCCCAACTCATTTTTGAATTGAGACTAACCTGTGTGGATGCCCTTAGTTAGAAAACACATCCACACGGTGAACCCGAACACCTGAACCTGACACTTTGGTTCTTGATATAACAACTTGGCCAACTCACCCTAAAATGAGCGGGTGATTAGCATTTCTTTTGTTGAATAGATTCAGTGTCATATGCCAAAATGTGTTTAGCTGATTTGTATTTTGTAATAATGTATCTTCTGGCTTATTGAGTTCTAATCTTCTGGGTTTGTTTAGTTATTTTGTCTCTCACATTTTGACTTTTAATCAATTCTTGAAAGCATATCTTGTTGTAACCAATGTTTGGCACTAAATCAAGAACAATATTTGGTTATGTGATGATGGTAAATTCTAACATATTTTGTAATAATGTATCTTCTGGCTTATTGAGTTCTAATCTTCTGGGTTTGTTTAGTTATTTTGTCTCTCACATTTTGACTTTTAATCAATTCTTGAAAGCATATCTTGTTGTAACCAATGTTTGGCACTAAATCAAGAACAATATTTGGTTATGTGATTGATGCTTGCTCAGTTATCTTTTGTTTGACTTTTCGAGACTATAATGCTTTTATTTAAGGTCTTTGCCCTTTTGCAGTATGTCTTCAAAAGTGGAATGCAATCTTCCCGCAATAATTATTGCTCTATTATTGACAGTTCCTTAATAAGATCAATATACCTGGCTTTCATGTGGTTCTTGTTTGTATAACATAATTTTTATAATTTCAATATTGTTGTCTCGTTTCTCGAGCTTTGCTCCATCAATCTCCCAAAGCTTTATCATAAGGCAGATTACTATGGCTGATGTTTTAGTTTTGAATGTCACCTTTGACCTGAGATGCACGAACAATTTTAAGGTGGCATGTCTGTATTCGACACATGTCAGACACCGATACTCATGGATACCCCCGACACTTGTTGGACACTTCTCGACACATGTCAGACACGCACACTAACATGTCATATTATTTATTTTTAAATATTTTTAGAGTCTAACACACTTCGAACACTTGGGAAACACATGTCCACCACTTGGACACATAACTTAGGATCTAATGATACACGAAAAAACAATGAAGATTTATACCTATTAACCATCATCCTTCTAATTTTAGAAATTTGTGTTATGTTATATATATGTATATATATATATATTTTAAACTTTGAAAGAAATATTCATATATTTGACATACAATAAATGTATAAAACCATATATTTTGCATGTGTCCCAATGCGTCACATCTTGCATCTTTTTGTAAATTGTCCTGTTTGTGTTGTCGTGTCATGTGTCCCTGCTTCTTAGCCTTTGATTATCACCTATTGTTGTCAAAAATTTGTTGAATTGACTTGGGCATACATTCTATTTCTTAAAAGATGCTACATAATTTTTTGGGATTTTTTTTTTTTCGACATCAATTTGCTAATGCTACAATTGGACATTTCATTTTTTGATTTCATTATGCATGTGGCAGGTGGTTTTTGATACCTTAAGGAAGTTTGATGGCAAGGAATTTAGGCAATTGCTTCCTGGAGAATACACTCAAATGGCTGGTCGTGCTGGCAGGAGAGGTCTGGATTTAATTGGTACAGTGATCATTATGTGCCGTGATGAAATTCCAGAAGAGAGTGATTTGAAACGTGTCATAGTTGGCAGTGCAACCAGGCTTGAATCTCAATTTCGACTGACCTACATCATGATCATGCATCTCCTTCGTGTTGAAGAATTGAAGGTGACTGTAGATGCATAAATCTGTGAAAATACAACAATAATGGATATCAACTGTATTTATAATGTTGGCATTAGCCATTCCTTGTCAATTTACATTGCATCCTTAAAAGCATTTTTGCAATGCCATAGATCTCATTTATGGCTGTAGTGTCTTCCATTGTTCTTGCTTTAGAATTAGCAATTTGGCCCACCTCCCTCCCGCTCTCACTCTCTTAGCCTCATGTGGAGCTAAATAGTCAAATGTCTTGGGAGTCAAATCTCATTAGTAACTGTTCCTTTTTTAGCTTGAAAAGAATTCAACATTTTAAATGTTGCCATAAGTCTATCAATCAAATTCAAAAGCTTGACAAAGTATCAATTTTTCCAATTAACGGGTGAATAATTGTCACCCAATTAATTTGGATGTCTTTTAATATGTTCTTTTTCCTCATATATTTTTCTAGTTATTGTGATTTAATGATAGCTGATAAGAATTTCAATAAGTTTATTTTTGTCTAAAAAGAATTTATGTCTGCCTATCAACATTGTGTTGTTCATGACATGGATCTTTTTCATTACCATGTGTATATGTATATAATTTAAATTAAGTATCCTTTTCTCTTCTGTTTTTTTTAGCTAATTGAAGTGGGAACATCCTCCACGTAATTAACATGGTTGTCTTGAGCAAAACAGACCCAGTCTTTGTTAAAACCTATCACCTACTTCACCCACTTCACCTACTCCACTACACCTACTCCACCCACTTCACCTACTCCACCCACTTCACCTACTCCGCCTACTACCTATTCTTCTCTTCTATATATAGGAATCATTGTAAACATAACAAGATATGAATCAATAATACAATTATTTATTTCTCTTTATACATTAAATTTCTACATGGTATCAGAGCTGGTTTAGAACCTAGTATTTTCGCTTCACCGGCGGGCGGCAACCTCACCTTGGCCGCCCGCCGGACCTCAATCTAATCCGCTAGGACCTCTACACATACCTTCTCTCCCGCTGTTTTGATTCGGAGTTAGCGGAAGCTGTCACTCTCTCAGTTTCCAGATGAACCATCATCCAAGCTAAAGCATGATGAGCATGGTCTTTTATCAATGGCAGCAGCAGCATCTCCCGAGACTCGATCTCCCTCTCTCTCTCAGCCCCTGATTCTTCTTCGTCAAGCAACCACCATGGCATAGAATAAGGAGCTTCCTCCATCTCAGCCACTGCCGTAGCCCCTCTCTCGGGCATGGGCTGTCTGTCTCTCTCGGCTCTCTCTCTCGGCTCTCATCTTGGTTGTTTTTTGGCTCTCCACCAACTATGTTTTTGTCTCTATAATTGATCTAGGCTTGGGATCAAGGAGCAAGGCCCCGGCAGATGTTTTTGTCCTCTTTGAAGAACGTCTGCAGATGTTCATTAATGAATATCGGATGATGGAGGCAATGCTAGGAAAACTTGAAGATGAACATGAAGAGGCTATTGTCAAAATTGACAAATGATCTTTGCTATTCTGGTTTCCACCCCGGCTTGCATAAAAACATGCTTGTCGAAAGGTGTGCTCAACCCGACATCTGTCCAGAATTCACTTTCAATACTTGTTCTTGATGA
>NW_021028397.1:177140-228051 GCF_004153795.1 Camellia sinensis | reverse complement strand
TATGGATTGGGCACACCTTTTGAGGGTGCGACTTTTTAAGGGGTCCGACAAGACTCTGTAAACTGTCGCGACATTGATTCCGGTTAGTTTCTACAAGGGTCCAGCAAGACTCTGTAAACTGTCACAACAACTGTCACAACATTGTCTGCTACAACGGTCCGACATGACCCCGTAAACTGTCTTCTACATCGGTCTGACGCCCCCATACAGTGTCCTCTACAACGTTATGACACCCCCATACAGTGTCCTCTACACCGTTATGACACCACCATACAGTGTCTTCACCAACGGTCTGACACCACCATACGGTGTCCTCTACAACGTTATGACACCACCATACAGTGTCCCTCTACACCGTTATGACACGACCATACAGTGTCTTCACCAACGGTCTGACACGACCATACAGTGTCTCCTATCTTCTTTTATTTTATGTATTAATCTATTTTCTTGTTTTGTTACTCTCTCCAAACTCAAGTTGGTTAGTTCCTATCCCCCTTGAGTTTGCGGGGGCTGTTAAAATCTATCACCTACTTCACCCACTTCACCTACTCCACTACACCTACTCCACCCACTTCACCTACTCCACTTCACCTACTCCACCTACTACCTATTCTTCTCTTCTATATATAGGAATCATTGTAAACATAACAAGATATGAATCAATAATACAATTCTTTATTTCTCTTTATACATTAAATTTCTACAGTCTTAAATATACATATACCCACTTTCAACTGTGCTCTTTCCCAAACCAAACCAAACCAAATTATACCAAAGTAAGCCTTGTGTCCCAATGGGGATAGGCTACATGAATCCTTTTTCACCATTCTGCTCTATCTATATACACCAAAAATAATTTCTTGTTCCCCTTGTTCCAAGTACATTCATTTAAGGTTAAAGCTATCTCTCAATAGTTTTCTCGTCCTAAAAGTTAATTTTGCCCATGTTGATTGGGGAATCACTGCAGGTGGAGGACATGTTGAAAAGAAGTTTTGCTGAATTTCATTCTCAGAAGAAACTTCCAGAGAAACAACAACTGCTAATGCGAAAGCTTGCTCTGCCTACGAAAACTATCGAGTATGTATGTTTAGAGGAGAATTGGGATTGCCAACTTGTCTGCTAGAGTTTTCGTGTTCCTCATGATAAACTATATTTTCTCTGGGCATCCTTGTAGCTGGTATTAGTTGCAGTATATAAGTATGCCTTTTTGAATTGAAATTATATATTTGTGTTATAATAGTAACCTTTTGTTTTGTATTAAGCAGTTCCATTTGAGTAGTAATATTTATGTGCTTTGTGATGCATTTGGATGCTTCAACTGATGAATGATTGCTTACAAAATGATTTGTGAGTAAATATGATGCTTGATAGAGGGCTTAATGAAGGAAAATAGTTAGGTATAGTTCTTTAGGTGCATGAGGTCAGGTGGCTTTTAAGGGCAAGCCATGTGACTATCTTGCCCACTCATCACTCGTCATGAGTGTTGGCTTTAATATCAGGCTCCATAAATTGAATTAGAAATGTGGCACACTCTTCATGGACATCAACATCACCTGCACCCAATGAATTGTATTCTTCTTTAACAAAATATCTTATTCTGGCAAAATTTATTGTTCTTTGGATGTAGCTTGACTAGTTTTCATTTAGTTTCTAGAGAGAAGACCAGATTCATAAGGAAGTCAAATGCATGAATCTCTAAATTTGGAAGTTACAGTTTTTAAGAGGCTTTACTTATTTTGAGCAACATTGGTTAGCTTTATTTATTTATTTATTTATTTCCAAAGATAAATAAAATGTTGTACTTGTAATAGGGGCACATGGGTCCAACTTATAGTAGGGTTTGAAGAGGTAATAGGTAGGTAGTCTTCCTTCCCCCACTTTTGTGGTGACCAAAGTTTTAAAAGGTGTTATGGAGGCTCATCTCAAGGTGACGCTAAGACAAAACACATCGAGGCTTTGATTTTTAGACAACATTCCCTAAAGCCTTGCACATCATTGTATGAGGTGTGCGCCTTGTACACTTTTTGCGCTTAAGCATATGAGTAGTACAAATGGATGGCTTGTTTTGGATTGTTGTTAAACCTATTTTAATACGTGGTTTAAACATAAAAAAAAAATAGTAAATAAAAATCTGTTTTGTAACTATATGCCATGGGAAAATTAAGTAAATGATGAACCAAGAAAAAATACAAAACTAAGGTTCAAGTGAGAAGCTCCATAATTGAAATTAAGAATGTCGATTCCACATTTTATAAGGGCTTTTTTTTTTTTTGAAAAAAAAAGTATTTACACATTTACATTTAATTTTAATTTTTTTTACTTTTTAAAAATATTTTTTATTTATTTACTAAATATAAAATTTCAAATTTTGAAATACTTGCACCTTGCTTCATGAGAGGTAAAATGATTCACATTATGCATTCGCCTTGAAAAATTTTGGTGGGGAGGCTAAATAAAAATGTTGTAGTAATCTAAGTTGAGATGGAGCATATTTGGTTGTAATTGTAATATGAGGTGGATCATGGTGATTGGAGTACAAGGAATGTGAGGGGGTTTCATGGGTGTGGGTTATGGAAAGGTATTTGGTTGGGGAGGGGGGAGTTTTGGGAACAAGTTCATTTTTGGGTGGATTCTGGTGTGAGGGCTCGATTTTGGAAGGATCGGTGGTGTGGTGTGGAGGTGTTGCAGGATCGATTCTTGCTGATTTTTTGTCTTGTGATAGATCCGGATGCGGTGGTGGCTTCTTCTTTTTTTTTTAGGGGGGGGCGGCTGGGGTTGGAGGTGGGATCAGGATTGGGAACTTGGGTAGATTGTAGATTTGCTAGCTTTTCTTTATGGGGTGCCAATTGCAAGTGTGGGGGAAGATGTCTTGATTTGGGGAGGGCCAAGTTCTAAGGGTATTTTCTTGGTTTCTTCTTTTTACTTGGGTTTATGTGGTGCTATAAAGGGGGAGTTTCCTTGGTGTTGGATTTGGGTCACAGGTGTTCTATCTAAGGTCGCTTTCTTTGTGTGGATAGCGGCTTTTGACAGTATTTTGACTATCGATAATCTGGTTTGTCGGGGGCATGTTTTGGTTAATTGGTGTTGTATGTGTTGTGTTGCTTCGGAGTCGGTGGACCATTTGCTTGTTCAGTGTCCGGTGGCTTCTCGCTTGTGGGCTCTTATTTTTTCTACTTTTGGGATGCAGTGGGTTCAACTGGAAGGAGTGTTGGGGGTTTTGTGGAGTTGTGCAGGGGGTTGGGTGGGGAAGAGGCGTTGAAAGGCTTGGGCTCCTCTATGTTTGATGTGGCTCATTTGGCTGGAGAGGAACCGTCGTATTTTCCGGGAGGTTGTCCATTCGGTGTATTGGTTGGAATCAAGGTTTCTTCATGTTTTGTGCGGTTGGGTGTCTGGGCTGGTGCATCCAGATTTGTTTACCATTTTGGACTTTTTAGATGACGTGATTGGTTGATTTGTTTAGTTTTGTTTGTTGTGTGGTGTTCCTTTCTTGGGGGTGCCTTTTTGTATTCTTTTGCATCTCTTTGATGTTTTAGTTTCTTAATAATATTCTTATTTATCAACGAAAAAAAAAATACTTTCATTTTCACACATGCTTTAATTTTTTGTTACATTGAATAAAAATTAAAAATTTGATAGCACAACCAATGCATATGAAGGTATGGAGGTCGTAAATCCAAAAAAAAAAAAAAAAAGATAAAAAGAAAAAAAAAAAGGAAGGTATGGAGGTACAATTTATTTGTATTCATTAATAATACATTTATATTTACATCAAAGAGGATGTGGGACCTGTGGTGTGTGATTGTGGGATATATTATTCTTGTAGCAATCAAAGCCTCTGGTTATCTTTGTTCTCTATGTAGTCCAATGATGTTAAAAGGCAAAATTCATACTTTATACCATCATTTCACCTACTATATGAGCAAACATTATTATACTCGTATTCAAGTTGTAAATCTTATTTATCTTATAGAGCTACATTATGCCTTCCATTGTATTTTCACAGTTCAATAACCATGGATTTATGCATGTAGATGTATAAAGGGTGAACCCTCAATTGAGGAATACTATGAGATGCACTCAGAAGCTGAGAAACATAGCAACCAGATATCAGAGGCACTCATGCAGTCCTCCCACTTCCAACAAGCTCTTTCGGTTGGAAGAGTCATGGTTGTGAAGTCGCAGTCAGTGAGTTCTTATTTAATGTTTGTATATTTTAATGATTCCAATTGTTAGTTCATAATCTCAGTATGATTTCTTATTCTTTTTTCTTTTTTCTTTTATTTTAATTTTTTAAATAAATTATTTTGGTGTGTGTGCTGTTGGGACTTTCTCCTGCATTGCTAGTTTTGTCTTCTAAGCCTGCACAGGTGTTGAAATTGTTTAAGATGTTGGTTCATTGCTGTTCTTTTTCCTTTCTGGTATTTCTCAACACTTTTTGCATGGATCTGGGGACTAGCTCAGGGACTAATTCTGTGTCTTTCCTTCACTGTTGAGATTCTACATGATTGGATTATACAATGGCTATACATACATACAGAGCTACTTATTTTGTTTTAAGCTGACTGGTGCATCATTGTATTGTTCTTTGTTAGTTAAGAGTATAGCGTGTGTGTTAACTTGTAAGGATTAACAAATGACATTCTGTCTGTTTTCGTGAACTGTAATTTTAGTCACGGAGAAGCAAAACTTTTTCTCTGATTTATGCATCTCTTCAATAGCCTAAGCAAGGGCATATACACCACCAAGTATGAAAAGAATGAAAATAATTATTTGGCTTACCAATCAATGAGGTAGAGGCCATGTATATATAATATATTCATGATACACTTCAGAAAATAATATACACAAGGTAAGATTCCTATAAGGAAACAATATACACAAGATAAGATTCCTATAATCAAAATAATTCCTATTCTAATTTTCATATTTAAACATAATAATTCATATATTCAACACTCCCCTTCAAGCTGGCGTGAAGATATTCAATCAACACAACTTGTCAATGGAAGACTGGAGCAAAGTTGGTCCCACAGATTTTGTGAACATATCTGTCAATTGCTGAGAAGAAGAGACAAAGGATGGACACATAATGCCAGTCGAAACCTTTTTTTGAATGAAATGTATGTCAACCTCGATATGCTTGCTACGCTTATGAAGTACAGAATCAGAGGATTAACATAATGGCAGATTTGTTATCACAAAATAAAGAGGAACGAAAAGTCTTCTCATAACCCAACTCTGTCAGAATAGAGCGAATCCAAGGAATCTCACATGTCCCATGTGCCATAGCCCGATACTCAGCATTTGCAAAAGACCTAGAAATCACCGCTTGCTTCTTACTTTTCCATGAGATAAGATGATCACCATGGAAAGTACTAAAGCCAGAAGTGGAACGCCAATCAGTCCTAGATCTTGCATAGTCTGCATCGGTGAAATAGGAGAGCCCAGATTGGAGACCAACAGTAAAGAACAATCCCAAGTTAGGAGAAGTTTTTAAATACCTCAAAATATAATGAACTACGTCAAGGTGCTCTTTACGAGGTGCATGCATGTACTAATTGCAAATGTCAAATCAGGTCTAGTGTTGGTCAAATAAATAAGGTGTCCAACAAAACACTGATACATGCCTGGGTCATCCAGCAACTCACCAGACACTGATGTGAGTTTGATATTAGGATCCATAAGAGTAGAAACAGGTTTATACCCTAACATACCAGTATCCTGAAGCAAGTCAAGAGTGTACTTTCTTTGAGATAAGGAGATCTCCTCCCTTGAGCGAGCCACCTCAATTCTCAAAAAATATTGAGACATCTCAAATCCTTAATATCAAAAATTTGGCCCAAGTCCTTCTTTACTTGACCAATACCGAGAGTCATCACCTGCAAGAATAATATCATCCACATAAACTAGCAAGAGTATACACTGACCTGTAGAATTCCAGCGAATGATACAAGTGTGATCGGAGTGGCACTGAACAAAGCCCATAGATATAATAACAGAACTGAAGCGACCAAACTATGCTCGTGGTGACTATTGCAAACCATACAAGGATTTGCGTAACCGGCACACTTTTCCCAAATACTCCCCCTTAGCCCGAAAACTGGGTAGAGGAGCCATATAAATCGTCTCAAGAAGATTTCCATGGAGAAATGTATTCTTGACATCAAGCTGATGAAGAGGCTAAGAATGAGATGCTGCAAGGGAGATAAGGAGACATACAAAAGTAAGCTTAGCGACAGAGGCAAAAGTGGCACCAAAATCCTTGTCAAGAATCTGTGTGAAACCTTTGGCCACCAAGCGGGCTTTGTAACGGTCAACTGAGTCATCAACGAGGTACTTTATGGTGAACGCCCATTTGTAACCAATTGTGCTTTCCCCATGAGATAAAGGTACAAGATCCCAAGTGTGATTCTGTTCTAAGGCCGCCATCTCAGTCTGCATAGCCGCTACCTATTTAGGATTCTGAAAGGTCTCAGATATAGAACGAGGAATGGACTCCGACTCAAGCTTGAACAGTAAGAAGGGAAAACCCTATCATAGGAAAGATATTGGGAAATAGGATGGTAAGTACTACTCAAATAACTCAAACGATTTGGAGGATGTCGATCCAGATGTGGGTTACGACGAGGAGGTGGAGGAGAAGCTAAAGAAGAAGAGTTATACTTGACCCAGAAATCGGAGTGCCGGTAGGGGGGTTTGAGTGCGTGGATGACGGGAGTATACTTGCAATGGAGGAGGAGGCGAAGGTTGAGAAGAAGAAGGGGGACTGCCTCCAAAATGGTCACCGGGCGAACAGTGAAAGTAACAGAAGGAGAAGCCTGCAAAGAAGGGTTAATAACTTAGTACCAAAAAAAGGAAGATCCTCACAAAACATAACATCCATAGTGTGGTGAAAGTGACTAGACACAGGGTCATAACACCTATACCCTTTGGACATGGAAGAGTACCCTAAGAAGATACAACGAATAGATTTGTCATCTAACTTTGTACGAGTGAGACTCCGATTTTGATCAAAATCAGTACACCCAAAGATACGAGATAAGAGTGGAAACAGAGTAGTGGTGGGCATAAGGGTATAAAACGGAGTGAGTTCATGCAACACATGACTAGGGATCTTATTAATGAGGTAAACAGCAGTAAGGACAACCAGATGCCAATAAGACTTGGGAACACCCATACCTCGAAGAAGACATTGGACAACAGACATAATTTGGCGATTTTTGCGTTCAGTAACACCATTTTGTTCAAGGGTCCAAAGACAAATAAGTTGTTGAAGAATACCGGTTTGATTAAGATGGGAATGAAATGCATTAGAAATATATTCCCCACCATTATCAGAACAGATAGTCCTAACAATTGCATGGAACTTAGTTTTAACAATCTAAATTGGACAAAAATGAGAGACATCAGACTTACGACGAATTAGATAAACCCAAGTGCATCCAATGTTATTAAAAGCAATAAGCGCACCAAGGCGCCAAGGTCTCCTAAGGCCTAATGCGCGGGTTCCATCGAAGTAAGGTGCACCATGGCAGGTTAAAATAATATAATTTAATATGAGGCATATAAGCAAATAACTAATTGGTATAACATAGACCAAGCATTTTAAAAAAATAAATACCAACAAATATCACTATTTTAACATAGACAAATGAGTAATATTTCAAAGTTCAATGTAAAACACGAATATCCATGATCTAAAGGTCAACTAAATCATAAAAGTAGAGAAGAAACAGATCAATTCAAAATAAATATTTAATAAACAGAGCAATCTAGAGAAGAAAAGCAGAGAAGAAAATAAAATAAAATAAAAAGAAGAAGAAAAGCAGAAAATAAAAGCGAAAGAAAAGCAGAGGAGAACACGAAGAAGAAGACAGCATAGGTATATTTGAAACCCTAAAAATCTCAGCTCAACCTAACTCTATAGACAAAAATAGAGCATTCCAAAACATAAACGAAAAATAAGAAGAAGGTGGCATGGGGAAGAGAAGAACAGACGAAGAAGAGGACGACTGGCGAAGAGAAGAGCAGACGTATAGAAGGGAAAGAAGAGACAAAGAAACAAAGAGAAAAAGAACATGCCTACACATTTGAAGCTCCAGGACTGGACGACAAGTTCAACTTCTTCAGAGTTTTGGATTAGGGCTTGTTTTTTCATTTGTTGATGTTGATTTGGGCCTAAATCGACAATATTAGCATGTACATTTGAAGGATATAATCTGCTGTACCTGACCCATGTAATTTCAGTGGTCCAATTCAAATAATAAAAAAAAAAACCCCTCAAGTACTACGCCTTGGGCTTAATTGCACCTTGTTTCAGTCGTACGCTTTAATCGCTCCTTAGTGAAGTCGCCTCGCCTTGACCATTGCAAGGCGCAAGGGGTGGGCATGGCTGGACCTTGCGCCTAGGCGCTCTTTGAATAATACTAAGTGCACCTAGTGTGATCATCAATAAAAGTCACATAATATCTATGACTAGAAAAAGCAGTGACAGTGGAAGGGCCCCTGACATCAAAATGTGTAAGATCAAAAGCACTAGGAGCACGAGTCATATAAGGGATATAGCTAGTACGGGTATTCTTTGACAACTCATAAATCATACAATGAAACTTAGAATCTTTGCAAGCTTTATTAAATGAAGGAAAAAGTTGACATAAATACCAAACATTAATATGACCCATATGAGCATGCCATAATTTTAAAGTTTGAATATTAAAAGCACAAGACATAGAAGCAGGCAAAATAGGGGCTTGAAAACTAGCGAAGGAACAAGTGGAAAGCTTGTCTGGTGCATCCCTAAAGTAGTACAGCCCATCACGCTCATAGCCCTTGCCAAAAATCCTCTTCGAACTCATGTCCTGTAAAAGGTAAGATGAGGGTAAGAAGATATGACAACACAATTAAATTGTTTGGCAAGACGATTAACAAATTAAAATTATATGCAAACTTTGGAACATGTAAAACAAATGATAAAGTAATGGTAGGGGATAAAGACATTACACCCTTATGACGAATAGAGGATAACGAACAATCAGCAAGACACATAGATTGGGCAATAGTAGTAGGGACTTGCGAAGAAAGAAATGAAAACTCACCCATTATATGATCATTAACCCCAGAATCCAGAACCCATGAGGGACTAGTAGACCGAACATGGAAAGTAGTAGAAATACCTATTGTAAGGGTGGCAGCAGTGGTAGATGATGGGCTAGGAGAACAAGCAGTAAGAGATCCGAGCTGTGCCTGAAGTTGACCAATCTGAGTCTGTAACTCTTGTAAATTAGGGAGATGAGGAGACCCAAGAGCAGGCTTGGTGGGTATATCAACAAAGGATGAATCAGTCATGGTGCAAGAAGAGGGGCTAAAAAACACACAAAGATAGCAACACAGTCCAAGAAAAAATAAGAAGCCGGAAAAAACTCAACGGCTTATCTAAATAGATGCTACCGAATAAACCTGATAACCCAAAAGAATAAAAGGACAGACAAAGGGACTTAATACATCAGTCTAATCACCCCAAGAAGGGAGGGGGAAAAAAACAGCCACGAACCATCTAAAGAGGTAGCTGAAGCACGTAAGACCAGAACCAAGTCTGGTCGGCCGCAACCAAAGCCTCAGCAGGGATAAAGAAGGCCTACCGAGGTGAAGACAAGGAAGAAGAGGGGCTGCGAAGGTTGGGTTGAGAGGCTGGGCTGAGGGAGAAAAGGAGTTGGATAGGGCTATCAGAGGCTAGAGAGAAGAAAAAAGGTAGTCGGTGGTGATGGGTGGTCTAAGGAGGCTCTGATACCAAAAAGAATGAAAAAAATTATTTGGCTTACCAATTAATGAAGTAGAGGCCATGTATATATAATATATTCATGATCACTTTAGGAAACAATAAACACAAGGTAAGATTCCTATAATCAAAATAATTCCTATTCTAATTTCCATATTCAAACATAATATTTTGATTTCTATATTCAACAGTATGGATAGTCAACTCACTAGCCTGGTTACTGCCCTAGTAAGCAAGAGTTCCAAAACAAATGAGTCAAAATATGAAGTGCCTGACGTAGTTTGCATCATGTGGCAGAGCTAAGCTATCGTGCTCGGCAATATACCGCTTGTAAAAAATATATTGATATAGAGAAAGGAGAGAATAAATTGTATGTATTATTGATTGATATATATTGATGTACATTACAATGATTCATGATTCCTATATATAGAAGAGGGTGAGTGTGTAGTAGGTAAGGAGTAGGTGAAGTGGAGGTGGTAGTGGTGTAGTGGGTTAGGCTTAGTGGAGTAGGTTTAAGTGGGTGAAGTAGGTGATAGGTTTAGTGGAGTAGGTGAGGTGGTAGTGATGTAGTGGGTTAGGTTTAGTGGAGTAGGTGAGGTGGTAGTGATGTAGTGGGTTAGGTTTAGTGGAGTAGGTGAGGTGGTAGTGATGTAGTGGGTTAGGTTTAGTGGAGTAGGTGAGGTGGTAGTGGTGTAGTGGATTAGGTTTAGTGGAGTAGGTGAGGTGATAGTGGTGTAGTGGGTTAGGTTTAGTGGAGTAGGTTTAAGTGGGTGAATGTTTAGTGGAGTAGGTAGATTTTAACAGCCCCCCGCAAACTCAAGGGGGATAGGAACTAACCAACTTGAGTTTGGAGAGAGTAACAAAACAAGAAAATACATAAAAATAGGAATCAATGTCGGGACAGTTTATGGGGTCATGTCGGACCGTTGTAGAAGACAATTTTGTGACAGTTTACGGAGTCTTGCTGGACCCTTGTAGAAACTAACCGGAATCAATGTCGGGACAATTTACAGAGTCTTGTCGGACCCATGAAGGAGTTAACCGGAATCAATGTCGGGACAGTTTACAGAGTCTTGTCGCACCCATGAAGGAGCTAACCGGAATCAATGTCGGGACAGTTTACAGAGTCTTGTCGGACCCATGAAGGAGCTAATCGGAATCAATATCGGGACAGTTTACAGAGTCTTGTCGGACCCATAAAGGAGTCGCACCCTCAAAAGGTGTGCCCAATCTTTCAAAAAGCGTGCCATCAAAAGTTGCGCCCTCAAAAGGCGCGCCCACTTCATCAAAAGTCGTGCCCAACATAAAGCGTCGAGCCATCAAAAGGTGAGCCGGAGACGCGGCGAGGCACGTGAGCGACAGAGCGGCATGTCGGCCGCGTCGTCTGTGTCAATATAAACCAATGCGGAGGCGGAGAAAACCAAACCAGACTGAAACCTCTGAACTTGTTATTCTGAAACAATCTGTAAATACTCTGTATCCAACCCTTATCGGAAACACTCAGCAACCCAAAAAACATGGCCTCTTCTTCCCGTTCAGCTACCCAGAATATGGCCTCTTCATCCCGTGGTCTACTCACTCTCTTTCCCGACCTCAATGAGTCAACAAGAGAGAGAACTGGTGCGGTGGCCAGTGAACCTCAACCAAACACCTCTGTGTTTGCTCCGTTGAACTTTCCGATGCGGTCGGTGAAGCATAAAATGGCGGTGCAAACTGATATTGAGGCCAATCAGTATACTCTGAAGTCATGTGTGGAAACCATGACTGCGGTCACAAACTTGTCGCACCGGCTGCAGAGCAGGACAAATGAGGTGCAACAGTTAAACTCCCAGCTGGCTCTGTTCTAACGCATGTATAAGGATGCGCGAGCAGAGATAAGTGTGCTGAAAGACAGAAAACAAGGAGCTGAAGCGGAAGGCCACCGTGATGTTCCGATTTGGAGGTCCACCATATGCTGTAGTGGAGGAGCAGGGAGGAGTGATCGTGCCCAGTGGAGTGGGAAACACGGAGGCAACACCGTCAAGGGCCGCCCAGGACGGAGGCAAGAAGAAAAGACCGGCGGAATAGGCGAAGAAGTGAGGTCGGTGGGTGGCCGTCTTGGTGTTGTGTTTTGGTTTGTTGTTGTTGTTGTTGGTTTTTTTTTTTTTTTTGTGTAAAATTGTGATCGGGGTTGATCCCTAATGTAAATAAAACAAAGTTGTTGTGCAAATCTGTATTGTTGGTTTTTTTTGTTTTTTTTTTGTTTTTGTTAATATATATATATAGGAAAAAACGAAAATGATAAATACGGGGATAAAAAGAAAAAGAAAAATAACTTGTCAAAAGGTTGAGGGACATGCCATGTGGGTGGATGTTTTTTTTTTTTTTTTTTTTTTTTTACGAAAAAAGGAAGATAAAATAAAATAAATAAAAGGAAAGTGGGGTGCAAAAGGTGATTAAAAGAAATAAATAAAGAAGGAGGGTGATGATGGATATGGGTATAGATGTAATAAAGGAATTGTTAAAATCCACCTACTCTCCACCTACTTCACCCACTTAAACAATGGGTTTGGACTATGTGCTGCTGTGTGTGTCCCCTCCATGTGCTATCTCCTCCTGTCATCATACGAAATGGTGGGAAAGTTGACAAATTGGTGGGTGTCATTTATAATAATGGAAATAAAGGTGAGGTAGAGGATGTGTTTGGGAACTGCGTGGAAAGAGAGTGCAGAAATTTAGTGGTCGCCTATTTAGATATTAGAATACGAACCACTAGTTCTCACAACATCAAAAGACCAACAGTGGCCTCTCATTCATTTGCAGCTGCATCCTCTGATGGAGTGTTCTCTCTTTCACCATCTGACGGACCACAAGGCGATTTCCGGTATCGGGTTTGCTGTTGTGTGGGCTGCAGTTTAGGTTGAAGTGCCTTGAGTGGTCCTTTGGGCTTCTCTCCACCTTGCTTCCCCAGAGCCCAATCAGCAGAGTCAAAGTAAGCACGTTCATGGTCCTTACAAATAAGTGGTGGTCTCTTGTTGACTCATTGAGGTCGGGAAAGAGAGTGCAGAAATTTAGTGGTCGCCTATTCAGATATTAGAATACGAACCACTAGTTCTCACAACATTAAAAGACCAACAGTGGCCTCTCATTCATTTGCAGCTGCATCCTCTGATGGAGTGTTCTCTCCTTCACCATCTGACGGACCACAAGGCGATTTCCGGTATCGGGTTTGCTGTTGTGTTGGCTGCAGTTTAGGTTGAAGTGCCTTGAGTGGTCCTTTGGGCTTCTCTCCACCTTGCTTCCCCAGAGCCCAATCAGCAGAGTCAAAGTAAGCACGTTCATGGTCCTTACAAATAAGTGGTGGTTTCTTGGGCCCATACTTGCTCTTAACAGCTTCCTCCTCCTGTTGGGGTGATGGCATGGCCTTTTCAGAGTCCTCTGGGACATCTTCATCCACACCTTCATGCTCTTTGACATCTTCCTCCTTGCCTGACATAGTGTTCTTGCATCAATCCAATGTACAGCAGCGGTAAAAACAAGCTCTCGAGAGAAAGGAGAGAGAGCTTAGAGATCTCTTCTTGCAGAGTTACGGCTGTGGAGAGTGGAAGGTATGTGTAGAAAATAAGCGGAATAGATTGAGGTCCGGCGGACGGCTAAGGTGAGGTTGCCGCCCGCCGGTGAAGCGAAAAATACTAGGTTCTAAACCTGCTCTGATACCATGTAAAAAATATATTGATATAGAGAAAGGAGAGAATAAATTGTATGTATTATTGATTGATATATATTGATGTACATTACAATGATTCATGATTCCTATATATAGAAGAGGGTGAGTGTGTAGTAGGTAAGGAGTAGGTGAAGTGGAGGTGGTAGTGGTGTAGTGGGTTAGGTTTAGCAGAGTAGGTTTAAGTGGGTGAAGTAGGTGATAGGTTTTAACAGCCCCCCGCAAACTCAAGGGGGATAGGAACTATACGCCGCTAAACCGTGACGAAGAAGTGTTGGTATGTTGCGAATTTCGCTTCCGATGATTCTGAGAAGGAGGAGGAGAAGACAAAGGAGGCAGTTGCGAGACTGGTATTGACGAAATGGGTTTCAAAAAGGAAGTGAAATTGGGGCAAGTCCCTCTCTTGAGATGCTCCGAAGCAGTGCGAGATGGGTTCGAAGCCGAAAAAGCAGAGTCGCAGAGAGTGCATTTGAGCTTGACAGCCTTTGGAAGAGTTGTCTCTGGGTTTCGAATCAAAATGGGTTCGAAATGTGCCCAGTACCAAGCTCCTTTCCCTTTGATCGCCTTGGTTCGAACCGTGACTAGACCTTCGTATCGCTTGTTCACGGCTTTCACAGCCACATCTTCAGTGAATGAAAGAGGAGTTGAAGATGAATCAGCCATTGAAGACTGAAATTAACAAATGGGTTGTGGTTGTGAGGAGATTGGTGGGTATTTGAGAGAATCAAAGGCAGGCAAAGAACATTGTTGAAAAAAAGGTGTGTTGAAAAACTCCAGCGGGCAGCGAAGGCATGGTTGCCGGACGGCTGCCCGCCGGAAAGAAAGGATAGCTCTGATACCATGTTAAAAAATGATGTAATATTGATTGATTGATATTACAAGATTGATGTGTTGATGATATAGTATTACAAATCAGAGTGGCATTATATAGGAGAGGGTTTGGGTAGTAGGTGTAGTGTAGTGGAGGTGGTAGGTGAAGTGGGTGCTAGTGGAGATGGTAGGTGGAGGAGTAAATTGGTAAATTCTAACACCTTCCCAAGAGCCTGAATCATAGGATGCAACAATAGGGCTGATATCACCTTCATGTCAAGTTGAGGGGAGCTCGCCAGCTGTCCAGAGGTGGCTTGGGCTCCAATACTCTTGGAGTCTATATAACGGTGTCATGAATGCAGCCACAACACAATTATAATCACATCATAATACACAGCAAGATAAGAGCACTAGTCTATCTTGCACACAACATAACCACCTAAGTGTTCAAGGTCCCTCGCTGCTGTTCTCTCTATCTCTAAGGCTGCCTTGGTCTTCTCCAAGGCCTCAAGCGATCTTGAGCCATTGAAGTGCCCGCCATCTTCCTAGAGATCCACAACTGACTCCCTCTAACACTTCTTACTCACAATCCTTAATTAAGCAACAGGTCAAGATTGCAACACCAGATTTGATTTTACATGTTCTTCCCTGTTGAAATCTTCAAATGCTCATTTTCTGGATTTTCATGCATTTGTTGAATTCACTCACTAACCTTTTTTGGGTTAATTTGATAAGGTGTGCCTTTGTTTTTATTATTGACCATGTTATATGTTCAATGCACCCTGTGTTAAAGATTTGAAAACTTTCTTTTGTCCCAAATAATATGTACATAAGAACTATAGAAGGTACAACAATTTCATATTCAATGAAATTTTTTGTTCATAATTATATTCAATGAAATTATTTGTTCATAATTGGCAGGACCAAGATCACTTGCTTGGAGTCATTGTAAAAGTACCTTCTGCTAATACTAATACTAAACGATACATAGCTTTAGTCCTAACACCGGAATTACCACCAACTTCACAAGCTTCCTTGACTGGTGGTAATTTGCAAGATAAGAAGACTGCTGATTTTCAGATACTGGCACCAAAAGCAAAACGTGGTTTTGATGATGAATATTATTCTTCCCCCACTGCTCGCAAAGGATCAGGTGTTGTCAACATAAAATTACCTCACCATGGTAGTGCTGCTGGTGTGAATTATGAGGTTAGGGAGATTGACAATAAAGAGATCCTATCTATATGCAATTGCAAAGTGAAGATTAATCAAAGTGGGCTTCTAGAAGATAATAGCAGTGCTGCTTATTCTAAGACTGTGCAAGAGCTATTAGATAAAAAATCTGATGGAAAGTACCCTCAGGCATTGGATCCAGTGAAAGGTATTTTCTTTCAATGCCCCAAAATAATAATTATTGGGGCAGCATTATAGTTACCAACCAAACCAATCTAATATTACATAATCTATGTAATATTTCTGTACCAGATTTGTATACTTGCGTATTTCTTATAAAACTTAACTTTCTCCAAAGTTGAGATTTCTAATGGAAGTTCCATGGCAGATCTGAGGTTGAGTGACTTGGAAGTTGTGAGCGTTTATCACAAATGGAATGGCCTATTGCAGAAGATGGCACAGAATAAGTGTCATGGGTGTGTTAAATTGGGGGAACACATCAAACTAGCAAAATTGATAAAGAGTCATAGAGAGGAAGTCGATGCTCTTAAGTTTCAAATGTCAGATGAAGCACTTCAGCAGATGCCAGACTTTCAGGGTCGAGTATGTGTTTTTTATATGCTTCTGTATTGCACGGCATTAGGTTTTTGGTATAAATTCTCAAAATCAAATCAGAAGAGATCCTTCTTTGACATCTTAGGTGTGCCTCTGCAGATTGATGTTCTGAAGGAAACTGGCTGCATAGATACTGACCTGGTTGTTCAGATCAAAGGGCGCGTTGCTTGTGAGATGAATTCTGGGGAGGAGTTGATATGCACGGAATGGTTGTTTGAGAACCAACTGGATGATCTGGAACCAGAAGAAGCAGTGGCAATAATGTCTGCCCTTGTGTTTCAGCAGAAGAATACTTCTGAACCTTCTCTTACTCCCAGGCTGGCCCAGGCTAAACAAAGGTTGTTCTCTTTTTTCTTATATATTTACTTCTTCTTTTTTCCTGTTTGTGTCTTTGAGATATACTGGTTTGGTTTTTGGTTGTTGATGGTGGTGTTTTTTCTACATTTAACGTGTCTAAAATTTGAGCTTCCTGAGCCAGGGGGAGGAATAATACTCAGGAAAACTACAAGCTTTAAATCATGGTTTTTAAACACAATATTAAGGCGGTGCGTGTACTGTTTTACAGTTTCCATAACCTTTTGATCTGGTCTGTATGGGAAACATTATTGTACTTGACATCTTTAGGATGTGTTTGGATCATGGATTTGGATAAAGAATTTGGAAAGGAAAAGGAAAAGGAAAAGGAAAAGGAAAAGGAAATGGTGAGGGAAATGTGAATAAAACATAAATTGATTTTTTTTTTTTTTCCGTTTCCTCGCTTTTTCCTTTCTATTTCCTGATCCCTACCTAAATCTATTATCCAAACACAGTAGTTGTGAGTTTCTGATGTTTCCTTGCAAGCGACTTTGTAAGTATAAGGGTGCTTAGACTTCCAAGTTCTTGTTTTTGAAAACTTATTGTAACTCAAGTTTGAATTGATGTATGCCTTTTTGTAGATCATTCTTGATAAACCAAACGTTACAATCAATAAATTGATTTTTTATATATATATACATTGTTGATAAGTTGATGTTTTATGTACATGCATGGGCTTGTATTCTTTCCTGTGTTTCATCTCCTTCCTTTGTACTAATCCCAAATTTCCATGCAAGTACAGATTGTATGAAATCGCCATAAGACTTGGGGAGCTTCAAGCGCACTGCAAAGTACAGATTAACCCTGAGGAGTATGCTCAAGAAAATCTTAAGTTTGGTCTTGTCGAAGTGGTCTATGAATGGGCAAAGGTTCTCTTTTTAACTCTTTGTTCAAAAGCACATGACCAAAACCTATCCCTTGTTTCCGAATGGCTTATTTAAGCTACTTTCTTCTGTTGCAGGGCACTCCATTTGCAGATATATGTGACCTTACCGATGTTCCTGAAGGGTTGATAGTGAGGACCATTGTCAGACTAGATGAGACATGCCGTGAATTCAAAAACGCGGCATCAATAATGGGTAATTCCGCGTTATACAAGAAGATGGAATCTGCTTCCAATGCAATAAAGCGTGACATTGTTTTTGCAGCTAGCTTGTACATTACGGGTGTGTGAGTGTAATCATGTTATCACCTAAAGGCATTTGTTTGCCTCTCACCTTCTCAAGTATGGTGAGAGGGATTTTGGGGGAAGGAAGAAAGTTTGTTGTATACTAGTCCTGACGTGGCATGCCATGCCTCAGCTATAATTTGGCTGATTTAGGGCTGATTTATGCCATGTCGGTTCATTGTTTCTGAGGATCAGTGAAAATGTACATTTTAACTTCATGTTGGATTCTAACAAACATGTCCCTGTGGTCATGTCAAAACTTTTGTGACTGTCTACAAAAGGATTTGTTTAGGGTTTCTTTTCTTTTTTTTTCTTCTTGGAATTTGGTGTTAGACCGTTTGTTATAGATTCTGTTTACAGTTTATACAATAAAAAATAGTTACACTAAATTGATAAAAACTGATGGTTGATGCTCCTAATAGGAACGGTCACCTTCTAGGTATATTATATCTGTTTTTACTTTAATATGATATCTTACTGTTTATGATGGAGCCAATCAAGAAAGAGATTTCATTAGAGAGAATTTCAAAATGGGTACAAGAGCTTTCAGGTTTTGAAATATTCAATATCAAAATATCATAATCTGAATATTAGAGGGGCCTAATCTTCTATTTATAAGAAAAAGACTCAATTAACTCTAACTAACTCTTATGGTGCTAAACATTACAGCCATACTAGTTCTAACTATATCAGACTTTCCTTCTAAAGAAAACAACTTGTTCCCAAGTTGGGACTACAACACAATGACTCAAGACAACAAAATCAATAAAATGACTCAAAATAATGACTTATGAGAATATGATGGACATGCAACGATGAACAAGACTAAGTAGTTACAATTCCTTATTCAAGATTATCCTAGCAAATATCTTTTCATCAAAATGAGTTCTCGTTCATGGACATCAACCGAAGCCATGTTGAGGTGTGAATAGACCACCCATGTAGCATGCCGTTTTGGAAGCAAGAAATAATTAAACGCTTCTCGCATGGGTCCAAAATAAACGCATCCTTTTTCCACGAAGCTGGATTGGGTACCAAATCAACACAACGTGACACAAATAACTTTGAAGATAGCATAAAAGGTATTTCTTGGAATCAAAGTTCAGTCAACACTCATAAAACTTATCTTCTTGGAATCTAAAAAACGGATAGAAGGTGAGATTGCAATCACATCCTTCATAGGAAGCAATATAATAGCAAAACTTGTTTTATCTACAAAACTTTCATCTTCAAGGACACCTTCTCTCTCTACAAAAGAGTCGTCTTCATCACCATAGTGGCTAAAGATTGGAACTCCTTTATAGTCACAAACACAAACTTCCTTTTCATATTCACAAATATCAACTTCCTCATAAGTCAACGCCTCATTATCGTCTTCAAAGATGGCAGCATCTTGATCAAGAACAGATCAAGAACATGCCACGATTACTAGAACTCAACTAGGGCTTTGAGTAGACTCTGATTTGCAAAATCAAATCTTGACTTGATTCTAGGTAATCTGTAGATGCGACTTCGTAACATGGTGGATTCATTACTCTCAGCTTTAACTCGTTGTGAGTCACAACTCAAAATTGGTAGTCGAAGTCAAATCACAATTTGGAACTCAAAGATTTAGAATCAAAGTTGTAAATAGGGACTTAGCTTCATTTGTGATCTCCATTTAGAGGTTTGATACGAGTTGAGGCTTCAAGTCAGGTATGTAGATTACGACTCTAGTCAAATTTGTAACTAACTTTAAGCAATTAGCAGCCACAAGAATTACGAAAGAATGACGAATCAACAAATATTTGAGAGACATGTCCATTTCCAAGGCTGTAATACCAAAATGATGGAGCCAATCAAGAAAGATATTTCATTAGAGAGAAAATTCCAAAATGGGTACAAGAGTTCTCAAGCTCTGAAATATTCAATATCAAACTATTATAAATTGAATACTAGAGGACCTGACCTCATATTTATAGGATAAATACCCAACTAACTCTAACTAACGCTTATGGTGTTAAACATAACAACCATACTAATTTTAACTATATCAGTTTGGCCCCCTGATTTTTTTTTTGATAAAAGCTTATTATTTGAAATTTATGATAAATGAGTTGCTTATGGTGGTGGTGGTTATTGTTGTTGGTTTTTTTTTTTTTGTTCTTCTTCTTATTCTGGATGTTTTTAAGAGCTTTTAATGATTTTTTTATTCTTTTATTTTTATATGGGAGGGAACCTATTAAGTTACTTGGAAAAGGGATGGGAAATAAAATGTGGCATTATTTGTAATTTTCATTAGGCTCTCAGCTCATAAATTCAAATTTAGATTTTATTCGGTCATACGTTCATGCGTTGAGGGAGCTTCTATCTACACACACCAAATACCCTCTTTGCACACACTTAATGATATTTAATTTTATTACAATTGTATCCCTAAGTGAAATTACTATTTTAGACACCATTGTTAATTCAAAACATCTCCATGCACACCTCCCTCTAGAGTTCACATCTGTTGCATCGTGTTTGTAGCTTCATTGAGCTAGAAGTGAAAGCAGAGTCATTCATAGTTTCTTCCAAGTTCATTGAGCTAGAAGTGAAACCAAAGGGCTTTGGCATTTCCGTATTGCACATGCACTGCAGCTTCTCAATGCACTCATTCATCAACCTTCGTCATTCGTAGGGAAAACATCATTGTTATGGAGGATTTGTCTTCTGAAAATCAGCAAATAAGTGTTCATGTGAAACAGAGCGAAGGAAATGTGAGTTTAACTTAATTTTTTTTTTCCCAGCGTCGTTCGGATAACCAGGGCTGAATTGTGTTATTTGGTTCGGAAATCTACTACTGAAATAATTATTTATTTTCGGAAGTTGTTGTCCGAACAAAGTAATAAATTTCGGAAGTTGTTATCCGAGCAAGGTATTTAAATTCGGAAGTTGTTGTCCGAACAAAGTTAACTTTTACAACATTCAACTTCCGAAATTTGAAAATAAATTTGGACAACTACTTCCGAATGAAGTAAATTTTTTTTTTCCCATTTTATATTCCAAATTTGTAAACTGCATACCAAATTTACAGTTTCAAATTGCAAATTAATCTTTATAATGCCATTAAAAATTTGTAATGTTATACAAAACATGCAGGAATATGTGTCAACTCAAGGAAGTCAGGTTTGTGCGGATTTTGTGTTAGATTACACCACTCAATTCACAACAGAACAGGTTTAGTCTACGAAATTATAACGATTATGTTTTGAATTGCTCACCAAATGTAAATGTTTGATAATATTTATTTAACTTTGTAGGTATTCAAAAGTAAGGATGAATTGCTCAACTGGGTACGTGAAGTTGGAAAGAGAAATGGTTTGATCATTGTAATCAAAACATCAGACTATGGTGGAGGGAAAAAAAGACCCAGGATGTATCTTGCTTGTAAGAGGAATGGCCAATATAGAGTGACAAAGAAGTTAAAACATGATGGCAACAATACATCAAGAATAACCGGTACGAAGAAGTGTGGTTGTCCTTTTGATATGAGGGCTCACAGGTTGCCACCAGCAGAAGAAACCTCTTCATGTGCTGCACGTTTAGTAATCCCCAAGCCATAAACGAGTAATGTAACTCCATGATGATCTGTCATATCTGGTATGCTAACTAATTTGCCTACAATGGAAAGGCCAAGAATAGTGCCAACATCATCCACAGTCAAGGTCATCTCACCAACTGTCATGTGAAATGTGTTCGTCTCAAGTTGCCATCTCTCAACAAAACTGGAGATTAGAAGCTTGTTGACGAACCGATAAGTGCAACGAGCTAACTGTGACAATCCAGACTGCTCAATAATGGCTTTGAATCTGGTGTTGTTCTCTACTAACCACCATGGCCATGCAAGGATCTTGGAAGAGTGATTTTGACACTTTAGGGGCCCTCGTTCCTACAACACAAATGATATGTCATTACAAACTCCCATACAACACACACAAAAAAAAACTCATATACAAATGAATTTCACTTTTACTGAGGAATGTTTACCTCTCCGTGCCAAATAGCTGCAGCCACATGACTATTGAAACTTCGCAGTATTGATGGATCAGTCGGTCCACCTGGAAAAGCATGAGTAAGGTACTCTTCCTGGACAGGAGGAGAATCAGGTAAAGAGGTATCCTCCACAGCAATGTCAGGCATATCATAACCTTCAACTCGTCTTTGGCTTTGGCTCCGACTTTGACTGGCACTGGGAATATCATATTCTACCGAAACTGGATCACGACCTCGACCACGACCTTGACCTCGTCCTCGCCCACGCCCTCGTCCCCGTTCATGGTCTACATCCAATTCACGACGTCGTCTATTTGAAGCAGTAGGTGGGACACGTTGTTGATATTCAGAATCCATATTATCTGCAAAAAATAATAAGTGTGTGTAATGAGTGTGTGTGTAAATAAAGAGAGTGTGTGTAAAATTAATGAGAGTGTGTAAAATTATAATAAATGTGTGTAAATTATAATAAGTGTTTTAAATTATAATAGGTGTTTTAATTAAGTGTTATAATTAAGAAGGGAAAAAAAAAAAAAAAACATGTTCGGAAGTTCACAACCGAAAATACATATTCTGTTTGGAAGTTGAAATCCGAAACAAAAAACATAATTTCGGAGGTTGAGTGTTGTCCAAATTCAATTTTTTCGGAAGTTGACTATCGAAACAATGTAACATTTTCAGAAATCTACTGATGAAATTATTGATTATTTTCAGATTCCTATGTCCAAACACATTGTTATATTTCGGTTAACCAGTTCCGAACGACGGTTCCAAATCAAAAACTCTACATTCCAAGTGAAAAACTCTACATTACAGATGAAATGAGGATTGAATAGGAATGATGATTCAAAAGTAAACTCACCTAATGAGGATTGAAAATCTAATGGAATGCTTCAATGGGATGCAGCTTCATGGATGAAATGCTTCAATGTATTTGCACACCTGGGTTGCACACAGTAATGAGATGGAATGCTTCTATGTATTTGCACACGGTTGAAGATGTGCTTCAGTTTGAATAGGTGCTTCAACTTGTATGTGATGGAATGCTTCAAGGTTGAAGATGTGTTTCAGATTCAATAGGTGTGTGTATTTGGGGTCGGGTGTGTGTGTGTGTGTGTGTATGAGGGTACATTTGGAACTCACCGTGTGTGTACTGAGGAAACTAATTAGGAATTATTTTTTTTGGTGTGTTTAGTGAGAAGGATGTGCAAAGAGGGGATTAGGTGTGTGTATATAGAAGCCCCCATGCGTTGAAATAGTTTGGCGACAAACTTAAGCAAAATGACCAAACTACCCCACATATATTCATATCATATGCTCTGATTTCTCAAAGCACCTCTCTCTCTCTCTTCTTCTCTCATCAGCGAACACCACCGATCGGAGAGACTCCTCTTATTCTCCATTCTCTCTGCGCCTCCTCTGCTTCCCTTGTTGTCATCGGCATCTTCATTGTCTTCAACGGTGGCGGTACCAATATTCTCACATCGTCGCCTCCTCCTCCACTGTCGTGACCACCACTGCCGTCACTTCATCCCCTCCTTTAGTCGTTGTCTTCTTCTGCAGTCTCTGTCGCCACCGTCTTCTTCCCTAATCCACCTTATTCTTCGATCAGAACCCTAGATCACCACCGTGAATGACCACCAAACCTTAGATCTCGTCCCCAACCTCCCGAAGTAGCTCACCATCACAAATCTCAACGTCGACCTAGGTTAGATCTATAATTGACTGTATATCTGGTATCTCTTGGTAGAGTTTGTCGAAAATGTTAGATGTTGCTGCCTTAGACATGACCCTAGACGATCCACAGATCAAAGTTCATGGATGAGAACTTCATCAAGAAGCATATCGAACCTGGAATTCTCTCCATGGCGAATGCTGGACCTAGAACCAACGGATCGCAATTCTTTATTTGCACTACGAATACCGAGGGGCTAGATGGAAAACACGTCGTGTTTGGCCAAGTTGTTGAAGGTATGGATATTGTGAAGGCGATCGAGAAGGTTGGATCGAGCACTGGAAGGACCTCGAAGATCGTGACGATCGCCAATAGCGGTCAGCTCACTGAAAGTAGCCATCATCTAATGTATGTGTATTTATACATGTGTATGTGTATGTGTATGTGTATATATACAGATCTGAACCTTTTAATAGTACATAACATAGTTTATGTTCATGGCATTTTCTGCTAAAGTGTGCCTCACTTTTACAGTTTGTTGTTGTTGATTAGGGTTTAGTTGTTGTTGTTGTTGATGATGATGATGCATCTTTGTTTGTGGAATGATTTTAACAGATAGTGGATGATGGAGAAGAAACATATTACAAAAGATAGGAGAGAGAGAGATAAGAGATTTAAACATATAGAAAAATAATAAAATTTTAAATAGGTAGAATAGATTTGTGTTAAACAGATGTGTTATAATTGATTTTTAATAGATAAGATAATAGATATGTTCAAATATGGTGGAAAATTGAATTAATAGACAAAAAAATTGGATAGATAGACTACAAAATAGACATATAGAATTTTATTGAGATTTTTGGTGAAACCTCCCTTTTGGGCCTTTTTATTAGGGTAAAGGATAACCCAATCAATTTTCTTTCAAAAAGCTCATGAGTAGGAAATACCTACCTTAATAAGGCTATTTTATAATTTCTATTTTTTTTTATCACAATATTGCCCTTATATATATAGGTATCATACGTTTGAAAAATTTGAAATATAAGCTAAAGATCTTGCAGGAACGAAATCAGGAACAAAATCGATGAAGACGATCTCCAAATTTGAAGATCTCGCAGCCGAACATCTCTCACTTGGTGGCTGATGATCAACACTCTCAATTAAACGAGAGTTTCATTGAGATTTGTGACTGTTGATCGAGTTGTAGAGGTTTTTCTTCTCAATTAGGTATGTTGATTTGTTGATTAATTTTTTTTGTTTTTGTTTGTTTTTGTTTGATTTATTTTTGTTGTGTTTGATCTGATTTCGTTTGACAGAATCAGAGTAAAATTTTACTCTGGTTCTATTACTCTGTCTTTTATTTCAGAGAATGAGAGTAAAATTTTGATTATTGAGAAGATAGGGGAGATATGTTCTTTTAGCTTATGCGTTTTAGTTATCAATTTTTAACTAGCAAAAAAGTTGCACCAAACAAGTTCATTGTCTGCAAAATTTTTACTTTTGTGCAGAATAACATTTTACTTTTATATTCAGAGTTGAACATTTTACTCGTTTTTCAGAGTAAAATTTTACTTTTATACAGAGTAAAATTTTACTTTTAAATTCAGGGTGTAACATTTTTTTCTTAGATTTAGAGTTAAATTTTACTCTTATGCAGAGTAAAATTTTACTTTTATGCGGAATAAAATTTACTTTTAGATTTCTTTTGCAACATTTTACTCTTATAGCAGAGTAAAATTTTACTTTTATACAGAATAAAATTTTACTTTTAGATTCATGTTTCAAGTTGTGTTGGTGACACATTGTATGAGTTGTCAATCTTTGGCAAACTAAATAGTAAAAATTAACTCTAAAATATAGTACAATGTTACACTAAACCACAGTAAAATTTTATCAATTCAAACTAAACACAAATTGTAGTGACAGTAAAATTTTACTTTGATAGTGATAGTAAAATTTTTCTTTGATAGTGACAATAAAATTTTACTTTGATTGACAGTAAATTTTTACTGTTAATTGATTGCAGATTTGTAAAATGGTTCTCCCTCTTATGTTGTTTTGCAAGTATGGTGATCGTACCATTGTGTTCAAGGTTGTGTCAAACTGCACGTTGAAGGATTTAACTGATTTCTTAAGTTGTAAATTGAAGAAGTTTGGCAGTAGTGGTTGCATACTTTTGTCGTACTGTTTACCTGGACATTCGCAATACATGAATGATGATGATTCTGATTTTCAAAATATGTTGTCGCTTGTTTATCCCCTTGGTATTGACCGGGTTGATGCGACTATTACTGAAATAGGCATTTCAAATGAAAAACATGGAGTTAGAGAATCAAGGGACGCTAGTGGATCCAACATTACTGATGATGAAATGGATTTACTCCCTATGTTTTGTTAACATGAAGAAAGGACTTTGTTGTCTTGTGGATGGGTGAATGGAATTACTCATGTAGGTCAAAGATTTATTGGAGGTGTAAAGGATTTCCGAACTGCATTATGTAAATATGCCATTGAAATAGGATGTGAGTTTGTGTATGTGAAGAATGAGAGTGTCGGGTCACTGCTGTGTGTTCAATGCAAGAGTCCAAAGCTTGTTTATGGTGAGTACATGCATCTCTAGAAAGTGCTAATAATTTTTTCTACATTAGGACTCTAAATGATGAGCATACTTGTGGAGCTGCAGTTCGTACTTCTAAAAACTCAATGATGAGTTCAAATTTGGTTGCAAGTTTGATTGTTAATGAAGTTCGTGGGAATCCCCAAACTCGTCCAATTGATGTTGTGCGTCAATTTACAGATCAATACGGGCTCACCATTACGTACAATCACGCTTGGTTGGGAGTTGAGAAAGCTAGGACTACTACTTTTAGAGATTTCTCTATGTCTTATGATGAGATTCGATGGTATATGGACATTGTGATGAGCACAAATCCTGGTAGCTATTTGCGTCTTGACTATAACCATCAAAGTGGACGGTTCAAGAGGTTTTTTGTTACATTAGTACTTCCATTCAAGGGTTTAGGCATTGCTGTCCTTTATTGTTTATCGATGGAGCTTTTATGAAGGGGAAATATAAGGGTACCCTTGTTAACAGCTACAGCGAAGGATGGGGATCAAGATAGATATTACTATAGTTTATTCAAAAGTAAGAAGTTACTTATTCTCAGAGTAACATGTTACTGTTATTCAGAATAAAAATCTACTATATTTGTCTTTTTCGTTTAATATACTTAATAATTGTAAAATGTTATTTTTCAGGTTTTTTCCCTCTTGCAATGACAATTGTCGATACGGAGACTACAGACAGTTGGGAATGGTTTTTTATGCATTTGTTGAATATGTTGTTGGATAAAAGACCAATTACCTTCATATCTGATCGGAACGCTAGAATTTTGGAGGCTTTACCCAAGGTTTTACCTACTGCTTACCACTATTTTTGTCTCCAACACTTGAAGGCCAATTTGAGGGATAGGTTCTCTGGTCCAAGTTTTAGCAATACTTTCAGGAGCAGAATAGTTTTTTTGTTTTCTTCATGTGCTTATGCTCCGACAGTGGGATGTTTTAATCAGTACTTGAAATAATTACAAGATGAGGGAAAATGGATTGTTTGTGGGTTTCTATCCAATTTGCCCTATGACAAGTGGACTAATGCATATTTTAAAGGACAAAAATACAGTGAAATGCACTCGAATGTGGCAGAGTCTTTCAATTCATGGATCCGTCAAGCTCACCATTTGCCCACTACGAAGATGGTTGATTCAATTAGGTTGAAGATCATGGATTTGATGTCGAGAAGGAGAGAACAAGCTAAGAAATGGAATATTTTTCTTTGTCCGGAGATGGATTCAACATTAGTAAATGCTCTTAAAAGTGAAGAACTTGGTTGGTTAGTCGTTCAAGTGATCATGTTTTTGAGGTTCAATCTCGACCATCGGTTAGCGTTGACCTCTTGAATAGAACTTGCTCATGTTACCAATGGCAATTGAATGGATTTCTTTGTTCTCACGCGGCGACCGCTATCCAAAAAAGCAGAGGTGATTTGTATGCACATGTGGAACCATTTTATTACACTAGCAAGTTCAAAGCTTGCTATGCTGAGTTCGTTTATCCAATGCCCACTGTTGAGAAACCTCTTGTAGCTAAGGATGATCTTGTTGTCCTTCCTCCAATTCGTAAGAAGCCACCTGGTAGGCCAAGGAAGAATAGGATTCCATCTAGGGGTGAGAAGATAAGACGAGTACAGTGTGGTAGATGTGAGGAGTACGATCATAATAGGAAGACTTGCAAGGAGACATTGTCATGAAAGACATTATTGATTTTGTAAAAGAAGTATGAAAATAATGTAGTTCTTTTGCAATAAATAGTCCATAGCAATAATAGTAGTCTTTTAGACTAGATTTGTAAGGAGACATTGCGATAAAAGACATTTTTACTATGTTCTTGAATGGTTGTCTGTTCAAGTTTCTGATTTGCTTTGTGGTTGAGTTTGACATTTTAATATATATTTTTTAATGTGGTTGAATAAGTTTCATGTAAATGAACTTATAATGGAGTTTGTTCAGTAGGTGTGAAGGTTTGAAATGGCTGTGCTTAGCATGTGCTTTCAAAGTAAAATTTTTTGGTATTTCAGAGTAAACTTCTACTTTATTGCAGAGTAAAATTTTACTTTTTCGAGAGTAAAACAATGCTTTCATTCACATGAAAGTAAAACTTTACTGCCTTTCAAAGTAAAAATTTACTTTCTTGTTGAATGGTTCTCTGTGGGTGTGATGAGCCTGTGGTTTCACAGTAAAATTTTACTTTATTTCATAGTAAAATGTTATTTTTAGATTAAAATATTATCTTATTTCAGAGTAATTTTTTTTTATAGAGGGTAAAATTTTACTTTTATGCAAAGTAACATTTTACTTTTAGATTCAGAGTCTACCATTTTACTCGTTTTTCAGTGTAAAATTTTACTTTTATACAGAGTAAAATTTTACTTTTAGATTCAAAGTGTAACATTTTTCTCTTTTTCAGAGTAAAATTTTATTTTATACAGAGTAAAATTTTACTTTTAGATTCAGAGTGTAACATTTTACTCTTTTTTCAGAGTAAAATTTTACTTTTATGCAGAGTAAAATTTTACTTTCAGATTGAAAGTGTAACAATTTACTCATATTTCATATTTCAAAGTAAAGTAAAATTTTACTTTTATGCAGAGTAAAATTTTACTTTATTGTAGACAGTATGTTAGCCACTTAGAAAAACATTTCCAACTTGCACCAAAATTTACCACAATACACTTCTTTTTTCAGAGTAAAATTTTACTCTAAAATTTTACTTTCAGATTCAAAGTGTAACAATTTACTCATATTTCATATTTCAGAGTAAAGTAAAATTTCACTTTTATGCAGAGTAAAATTTTACTAATTAGTAAAATTTTACTTTATTGCAGACAGTATGTTTCACTTAAAAAAACATTTCCAACTTGCACCAAAATTTACCACAATACATATCTTTTTTCAGAGTAAAATTTTACTTTCAGATTCAGAGTGTAACAATTTACTCATATTTCATATTTCAGAGTAAAGTAAAATTTTATTTTTATGCAGAGTAAAATTTTACTTTATTACAGACAATATGTTAGCCACTTAGA
Organism: Camellia sinensis; assembly: GCF_004153795.1. Classification (NCBI taxonomy): domain Eukaryota; kingdom Viridiplantae; phylum Streptophyta; class Magnoliopsida; order Ericales; family Theaceae; genus Camellia; species Camellia sinensis. The sequence goes on along the minus strand of NW_021028397.1, from coordinate 199,114 downwards.
AAAACATTTCCAACCTGCACCAAAATTTACCACAATACACAAACTCCCCCTGATGATCATCATGCAATCTTTGTGCAAAAATAATCTAACAACACAACTACATATATCATCAAAGATATACAAGTATAACCTATATCATTGTATTCTATCCATAACAACGTTCATTCCCAGTCAAAACAATATACTGCTATAATAATGTATTAATCACCAAACCATAGTAAAATTTACTAGAACAATAGATATAGCATGTATTATCTAATACTTTTTTAGTATTGTTTCACTTACAATTACTTTTTCACCATTCTTTCATTTACAAAATCCAAAATTACATACATCATTCACAGTAGTTCCCCAAAAAGTTGTCCATATTGTCATCCTTGAGGTCTTAGCTCTAGCCCTTTCTTTTTTTTTGAGGTTGAATTCTTCCTCAGTCTATGCTTTTGGATAATCATTCAAAAATTGATGCACTATTGACACTCGGAAATTGTTAATTTCATCATCTTCTATAGAATTTGCAATAGGCTCATCTCTTATGATTTACCGCATGATATAACATACAATAATTCCTCAATCAACACTGTTAAAAAAAATCAAGATCTTGTTAGATTTAGTCAAATTTGAAAACTACTAATTCAAGCATGTAGTAGTAGCGTGAAATACTTACGATGTTGGGCATTGTTGTAGACTATCTTTCACCGAAACCAAGTTTGCAAACTTTGTTCTACCTCTCTTCGTTTTGTTGGCCAACTTGTTCTCCACATATGTTATCTAACATCATTGCATAATTGTTTGGTCACGATTAAATACAAGAATAAGACACAGTAAAAAATTACTGTTAATATGATGCAAAGCACTTACAATCTTTTTTGCATCCTTAAGGTAAGGATCTTCTCTGTTGTCTCTTGACCTTAAAGAATTGTAATGTCTCCACTCATCAAATTCAGTGTCAAATACAAGAAATGTCCAGTGGTAGGGTTTTTCTTCCTTCTTGTTCCCATTGGAATTCATGCAAAAATGAAGGTATCTGTATTCACTCAAATCTTGTTCAAGGACTTTATCAATTAAATGATTTCTCAACTCTCCATAACCCTATTTCACTAAAGACTGCATTTAATCATATAAGAGTGTCATGTCTCAAGTTGTGTTGGTGACACACTGTATGAGTTGTCAATCTTGGGCAAACCAAATAGTAAAAATTAACTCCAAAATACAATACAATGTCACACTAAACCACAGTTAAATTTTATCAATTCAAACTAAATACAAATTGATGGCTTATACAATAAAGGCTTGAGAAAAAGAATGATTTATTCTTTTCTGGTTTCTTTGCTTGTTGCTCAATTTGAAACATTTCTACAAAGCTGTCAATGACGTACAAAAACAAAAATCAATTAAATATATGTGTTAATAAAATGAACTATTTTTAGTTATTGAAGTGAATACTAGTCATTGAAACTTGTATGGCCACTTACATTATTTGCAGTATCATCATCTCTCAGAATTGCATCCGCATCATGCAATGTAACATATACTCCATTTCCTGTGTCGGACCATATGATTGTACTAGTCATAAGGTAAAAAAAATGTTGATTAGCACATTACAGTTTGATAACAGTAAAAATCTGTTGCTTGATAAAATTAAAAGGGTCTTACTCTGTGGTTTCCAAATTGTAAATCTTGCTCAGTAGACACTTATCATTCTCATCAAGCAATTTGCATATTTCAGCGTTATCTGGAAACAAAACCCTTCCAACTAGCTTTGGTTGGCTTAGAGGCAAGTTAGACAAGTTGTCAACACAAATCACTTCATTTGATATCACTTCAATTGCTTGTTTTGTGGTCTTTTTTTTCTTTGCCTCTCTTGGCTCACATTCAAAATCAGACATCTTTTTTTTTTCCTCACCTTGATTTTGATTTGCTTGACCATGGATGTTTGCTGAAGCAAACTTTAACCACTAAAGTAAAATTTTACTCTGTTTCAAAGTAAAAGTTTACTCTGATTGTAAGTAAACTTTTACTCTAATTTAAAGTAAACTTTTACTCTGTTCAAGAGTAAGTAAAATTTTACTGTGATTGTAAGTAAACTTTTACTCTGATTTAAAGTAAACTTTTACTTTGTTCAAGAGTAAGTAAAATTTTACTCTGACTATAAGTAAAAGTTTACTCTGATTTAAAGTAAACTTTTACTCTGTTCAAAAGTAAGTAAAATTTTACTCTGACTGTAAGTAAAAGTTTACTCTGATTGTATATAAACTTTTACTCTGATTTAAAGTACACTTTTACTCTGTTCAAGAGTAAGTAAAATTTTACTCTATTTCAAAGTAAAAGTTTACTCTGATTATAAGTAAACTTTTACTCTGTTCAAGAGTAAGTAAAATTTTACTGTGTTTCAAAGTAAAAGTTTACTCTGATTGTAAGTAAACTTTTATTCTGTTCAAGAGTAAGTAAAATTTTACTATGATTCAAAGTAAAAGTTTACTCTGATTGTAAGTAAACTTTTACTCTGTTCAAGAGTAAGTAAAATTTTACTGTGTTTCAAAGTAAAAGTTTACTCTGATTATAAGTAAACTTTTATTCTGTTCAAGAGTAAGTAAAATTTTACTATGTTTCAAAGTAAAAGTTTACTCTAACTGTAAGTAAACTTTTATTCTAATTTTAAGTAAACTTTTACTCTGTTCAAGAGTAAGATTTTATTATGTAAGTATAATTTTAAGCAAAGTGAACCAGTAAGACTGAGTTTGGAAAGATGATATCTCTTCGGGCTTTAGTGTTTGCAATGACCTCTTCATTAGCTTTTTCCTCAACGTTGATAAGTCCCATCGAAGGAGCCTTGGACACAAATTTTTTTCTTGAGGTTAAATGTGGGTAGTATGCTCGCATAACTAGTACTATAAAATAAAAATCGAAATTAGTTAATTCTCTAAAGATAGATTGCGTAATATTTCAAGTAGTTCAATTTACTTACCAAAAAAAGAAGTACACATCCAGTTACATTTTCAGGACTTCCTAATGAAGAATGGATTGAAGTAGTCAACGTGGATGCAACTACAGTCGACCATGCATATGAATTCATCATTTCCAAATCTTCTACAAGGGCGACAAAAGCCTATCCAACTGTTAGACCAGTTGTTGGTAATAGCAAAGTTCCCACAACAAATAAACACATTATTCGTGCAACGTCCTCAATATCAACTCTCGTTGTGCCTTCCAATGCATCTCCTAATGCCTCTCGCAAACTCTTTACGGATATTCTTGACATATTACGAAACCTTCTCCGCACAAAAGGTGATTCTTGTTTCTTCCCATATGACACATCTACTTTTTTCGTTCCTGATTTTATCCCAAAAATCAAAGTAACGTCACTGTTCCGTATGTCACATGTTTTCCCCCCAAGCTTAAATCCCTTTGCATGAAAGTCATAAGATTTGATCACATCCATGACATCATTGTCAACTTTCTTGAACTTCTTTAACACCACATCATCTTTCTTCCAAAAATATTTAAACAGCATCCCAAAAGGTGTTCTCTCAAGGGCAGTAATGTGTCTTTTAGTGAACCTTGTGTCTCGCATTAGGTTTATCAATGAAATGATATTTGACCTATATCGTTTCATATAGTTCTCCCTCTCCCGTACTCCATGTACAATGTTCAACTTCGAAGGTTTTGTTGTTGAAGGCATTAGATTGCTTTCTTTGCAGCCTTCGTCATCACTAACATTGGATTGAACTTCTTTACTACTTTTGCTCTTTTTTTTAAGGACTTTCTTTTTTTGTAGCACCGTTGGTGGAACTTCAAAATCATCATCATCACCACATTTGCTTCTTGTAACAACCATTTTAAAACACGAAAAAGTTTCCCCATATCAATAGTGTAACATTTTACTTTAAACAACAAAGTGACAAAACAAATAAGTACTAAACAAAATGCACAAGCATTGTAATGAGACAGTAAAGTTTTACTTTGTTTGGCAGTAAAACTTTACTTTTATTGAAAGTAAAATTTTACTCTGATTGGAAGTAAAATTTTACTCTGCAATAAGTAAAAAAAATTTCATTGTAAGTAAAATTTTACTCTGGTTGGAAGTAAAATTTTACTCTGAAAAATTCATGAAGCAAGTGAATTTGAAAGCATTGAAATTGCAGGACCAAAACACGACAGAAATCAAAGCGTAATGAGCAAAGGCTAGAGTTAAAGTAAAATTTTACTCTGTAATAAGTAAAATTTTACTCTCATTGTAAATAAAATTTTACTCTGGTTGGAAGTAAAATTTTACTCTGAAAAATTCATGAAGCAAGTGAATTTCAAAGCATTGAAATTGTAGGACCAAAACACTACAGAAATCAAAGCGTAATGAGCAAATGCTAGAGTTAAAGTAAAATTTTACTCTGTAATTCCGAAATACCTAAATTAGTTTTCAAAATTTTTAAACCTTAACATTCTCACATGATTTAGTAATTTAAAGTATTTTAAGATAGTGATAAAAATTTTCGAACACATAATCCTTAGTGCAACCAAAAATCCCAAATTCTACTAACCCAACGTAATCTTATACACCACTCTCAAAATGAAAACAAACCCAGACTGACTTCATAATATCGAAAAACTAGCAGAAAGAGGAAAAAATCACCTGCAAAATGTGTGTCCAAGAGAGAGAGAGAGTAAAGCGTAATGCAGAGTTCAATTCGAGCGCAAGCGACGAACCTGTAATGTTGCTAGGGTTTCAATCGACGAAACTGTAACGAAGTAGCTCTAGAGAGAAAGAGTAATGAGACTCAGAGAAGGGTTTCAATCGATGCTAGGGTTTTCGAATGATGATATTCAGAGGAGAGGAAGGTTTTCAATCGATGAAACAGAGTGAGTGGAGAGAAACGGTGCAATTGTTTCATATTTCCCCACTTATATGGAAGGGCATTTCAGTTAGTCCACGCTATTTTTTTAATTGAGGGACTTTTGGGGCCATTGTTTTATTCCGTGGGCTTCACACAAAATAGGCTCAATGGGAGGGGCTTTTCACCAAAAATCCCAATTTTATTTGTACAAATATTTAAATAGATAAGAGAAATTTGAATTAAAAAGGTTAAAAAAATTAAACAAATAAGGTTAAAATTTTGAATAGATAGGGAAAAAATTTGAACAGATAGTCAACAAAAAATCAAATAAATAAAAAAAAAAAGTCAATGGGTAAAATTAGAAATAAAATGTCCTACAAGAATTCTCACCAAATTATTTAACAAAGCGTGCACCTCTCACCAATAAAAAATATTTACTGGACCTAATACCTTAAATACTCTCTAAATTAAATTTATCACAAATTTTCTCTTTTCATTAATTATTAATTATTATTTGTAATATATTATATTATCTCTAGTTTTATTACTATCTCTATTTTTTAAGTGACAAAATTAACCCACTCTTACCTTGCCACCATAACTGTCACCTCTCTCGTTTGTTATGTCACTGATATAATATTGTCTATGATATAATACAAAATGGAAGTATAACATTACAAATCCGTTCCAAACTTGCTTTATCCCTAATCACTTGTACATAGGGATATAAGAAAAATTGAAAAAATCGATTGAACCAGGTCGAATCAATCATATTTGGTCTATTCTTTTTAACAATAATCCGTCTATGTAGTTTTTTAATTTGATTTTTTTTTATTTTCAGCTTGGTATCGTTGTAAGCATCTTGTGTACCGAACTAAATCGAAATCGACTGCTTCAATATATATTGTATATATAATCCAATAATATAATGATATTAATAAGTATAATAAATTATTAAACTCAATTAATTAATCTTATCATCTCTATAACTTGAGATAGTAAACTTTTATTATATATAACGTTAACTTTAACTTATTATTTTTAAAGCCTTAATATTTATTATTATTTTTTTGTTTGTATTTTTGTTAATAAAAGAATTGAAAAATATTTATTAAATGGATGGATTGAATATGTTTCAAATAGTGGACAAACAACTAATTCAATGTTTTTACAAAGATTAGTGACTATACTAAAAATGATTGAAATTTGAAAAGTCCTAAACCGATTAAATTGCACCAAATCAAACCATTTTAATCGGTTCGATTTGGTGCATTTTGATAGGAGAAACGGTTTGTATAACGGTACTCAAAATAATAAAATCGACATTATTAGTTAAGTAAATTTTTTTTACCTAAATACCGATCGTACTAAACCAATTGCATCCCTACTTGTACAGTCATGTATGCGACACACAATGCCAAAGACCACCATTAAGAGCCCTTAATGATCTTTTTAACCCAACATAATCATAATTATCGTACTAAAAATAAAAAATACAAATAATCGGTTTATTTTGAGAAGTAAGTTAAAAATTAATTTTTTAACGTTTTATGAAAAAATATGTAAAAAAATAGAGAGGTAATGTGACCTAAAGAAGCTAAAAAACTTTTTTGACTTTTAATCAAATTACCAAAATAGGTCGTTGTAACAGTGTCAAATAATAATATTAAAAACATTTCGCTCTTAATTAAGTTAAAAAATGTTAGATACCCAAAAGATTGATCAAAATATTTACAAAATGTCACATAGTGTGGATGGTCAATCTTTGGGAATCTCTAACATTACTTAATTAATGGGTTTTGTTCTTCTACACTCAACTCAAGCACTGTCTCTCACCTCACAACAGGCACGTCCAATCAACTCACTCCACATCACAACATTTTACCTCTCTAAGTGTAACATCAAATGCCCTTCAAGTTGGATTTGGGAATCCTGTTGTGCCTTAGGGATGTAATAATGGCCCAGCCTGGCCCAAGTGGGCCTTACGGGCTCCCGTTTTTTAGCAGGCCGAGCCGGGCCGGCCTATGGACCCAAAAGTGAGGACCAGGCCCAAGCCTAAGCCCACTCATAATAGAGCCTAGGGCCTGGGCCGTGAGCTTGGGCTCAGACCACAGCTAGTCGAACCTTTTAAAAAAAAAAAAAAAACCGATAAATACATTATCTATGCAGATTATTTATTATGAATAAAAATAAAAGAAAAATACTATACTTGAGTATTGTAGTTAAGATCAATGAGATGTTTTATTTGGTTATGTTTCATGGTGATATTTAAATCTATGTATGACTTATATTTTTTTAATTATGAACTTATAATAAAAAAAAAAGTATGCAATTATGTAATTTTTTTCTTTCGAAATGAATAATTTTATATATATGAAAATGAAGCTTTCAATATTACAATATTGAATTAATTATATAACATTTATTGAATGAATAATTATTATTTCACAATGAAATAAAATGTTACAAAAATTTATATTATTAAATAAAATAGGCGTAGATTATTGATGACGGTAGAGCAATTACATCACTATAGGTCAAGTACATCCTAAATAGGTTGGCACCTACTAGCCCACCAATCATTTGCATTATACTTCACCTCAATAATGTAATACCAAAAAAAAAAAAATGAAATAGTAAAAAACAAATTATTGATCAATCATTGGAAGAGACAGACATTTCAGTCACGTTGTCCGAGGATATGTTATCCAAATCTTAAATTCGCTCATTTTCACAATAATTTTGTCTTCTTGTAAGCGCATGCATATGATCTCTGGATATCATCAGTGCCTCAACCATTTGGGGTGAAAGTCGGCTCCGGTAATCGCTCAGCACTTTTTCACCTGCACTAAAAGCTGTTTCCGAAGCAACTGTAGAAATATGAATGGTTAGTATATCACGGGTCATCTATGAAACCACAGGCACATAGTTTCATTTTGTTTCTACCATTCCAAAATGTTAAAATCATCGGAATCATTCACTAACGAGCTTTCCAAATAACGTTATAGTTCAGAACTACTTACGCTTGTATGTTGAGATATTCTTCTACTTTTTATTGTTGAAAAAATACTTAATCTCTCGCCTCGAGGTAAGACTGCTAGTGTAGTGTGTGTAGGTGTATTTACAGATGCAGCTGCCATGTATTCTTCAAATAATCTGTTGCATGTTTGCATAACAGGGTCAAACTGTGTTTGATCAACGAAAATACGTTCTAAAAATTCATGTAAACCAATTTCTTTACACCTATGATCAATTATTATGGTTAAACCTAAAAGATGAGTCAAATGATCAAAATATTTATCGAATTTTACTTTCATTGAAGTAAAAATGGTTACATAATATTCATTACTCATATATTTTGTGAAAATTTTAATTATTTCTGCTAGCATATATAAAACAAATGGTGAAGTATGAATATATGTATAGATATATAAGAAAATAATTTTTTTGAAATATCAAAAACTTTTAAAAAAATCTTTATACAAGGCTACTTGGCGCCAATTAAGTTTTGTGGGAGTTAGCACTCCTTCTATTGATGTTGTTGCAAAAAATAAATATATTTCTCTTCTTTGTTTACAATCTATTTTTAACAGATTATACGTTGAATTCCATCTGCTATCTACATCTAAAATTAATTTTTTAAATGACATATTTTCTCGTTGACAAATTTTTCTATATTCCAAAATTCGATTAGCAGAAGACATAATAGTAACAACTACATTTTTATTACAAATACAGAAGTCTTGTATATATGCATAGCTTCTTTAACAATCTAATTTTAAAATATGGGCACAATAATGGATATGAAATAAATCACCATCAACAAGTAATTGTAAAGTTGATTTTAAATGGGTTACAGTTTGATTATAATATATTGCATTATCTAAACTAATTGTAAATATTTTATTTTATAAAACCCACTCATATAATACATTTCTTATTCTTACATTGATATTCAAAACCTTATTTGACCACACATTAGATGTTAAACAAATTCTTCCATTCAAATTTTTAAAGATGTCAAATAATTCACTTTTACCATCCTCAAATTTCTTTAAAATCTTATTTTTAGTAGTATTTCTTGAAAATTTTTGATATTGCGGTGCAAAAATTTCGTGAATTGTTTCGATAAAATCGGGACATTCACTAGTAGTAAAAAGTTGTTCTTTTTTAATAACATAATCAACTACAAAATTTTGTGCACATATAGGATCATATGAAAATGATTGCAAATTACCAGTTGATAAAGCCCCTAATTGTATTTGACTTCTAATATCATGTTGTTAACTTTGTAAATGTTTGTTAATATGCCATTTTAGATGACTAGTACCCCCTGTAGATGCAATACTAAGTAATTGTGCATAATATTTACATTTTACTTTAAATGTAATTGTACCATTAGGATTTTTTATAGATATTTTTTTCAAAATGTTTCTAAATAGTAATAGTTGTGCCCCTAGATGATGATCCAACTGTTAGAAGAGAGATATCAGAAGGAGAATCAACAAATTCATATTGTCTAGTGTGGGGATATATTTTCTGAGTACCAACACGTGGCAAGGTGACGCCGACGTGTCAGTCGAGGTGCCACGTGTCCTGGTCGTGACGCTGAGGTGATCTCGGTAAAGCCGAGGTTATCTCCAAAGATATCGGAATCCGAGATAAATGGATAAGGAACAAGAGGTCCTATAATGAAGAGGGAACTCAACCTAGATATGGACAAGAGTCCTTAGATTGGAGAAGACTTCAGTTTGGGTAAAGATAAGACTCTTAGAGAGTTTTATCCTAATCCCACTGGGAGTCCCAGATTAGCAGTAATCCTAAGTCCATTAGGGCCAAGGCTCTATTGGGACTTGGATTGAGTATATTATAAAAGAGAGGCACCCCCGTGGGTCTAAGAGGTATGTTTTTGATACTCAAGCTTGTGAGTTTAGTACTTGATTTATCTTTGAGAGATATACTGACTTGATCGTCGGAGTGCCCCCGGGTGGTCGAAACCACCGCGGAATTCTTATATTTCTGTTGCAGGTCAGTCAGGTGCCATCTATTCTGCCAGTGCTCTCCAGCTGATTACTAAGCGGGCAGTGTGGTCGGAAAATCACCCACACATCTAGTATATGTAACAATATCGACATAAACATAAAAAATATTATGACCCATAGTAATGTAAGTAAAACAATATATAATAATTAACAATTAACTTAAATAATGTGTAAATACAATGAGTAAATAATAATAATTAATATATGTGCACAAATAATTAATGGAAACAAATGAGCAGCTAATAAATTTAATTAAATTAATTAATGTTACCAACTGGTGAATACGATATAGAAATTAGCTTCTTCTGATAAAAGTTTCTTGTTGCACAATTGCAATTGTCATTTAGGGATGACACTTCAAAATTAATTAAGAGTTGAAAGAGATTGAGAGTTTAAGAAAGATTGAGAGAGAGAGAATTATTTGTAAGATTTATTTTGAAAAAGAGAAGATATTTATAGTAGTTTGAAAGGGTGAAGTAAATTTATAAAATATATATGCATATTACCGTTGTAGTAAACGGTAATATTTTTTTTTTCATTCATATTTATTATTGGTCGGCTGTATAGGTCTTTTGGCTGGCTGTACAGACATATTGGCCGGCTGAACAAGTTTTTGGCCGGGCAGAGAAAGGAAATTTGGCTTGGCGGTCGTCCTGTTGGATGACCAGCCGAACGTCGTAGAGGAAGATCGGCGGTCCAATTCAGTTCTGCCGGCTACAACGGTCAATTTTCAAAGTTTAACTTCGCAACAGCTAGCTAATTCACAGCCATCTTCCAACGGGCAAAACTCAGATAGGCTAGAGACAACTTTTAAGCAATGAATTTTATAATATTCTCACCCATCACGATCCCATCCCCTTAACGAGAAGAATGTATGGGCCATGTATAGAGCACTGAGCTCTACTATATATACAGAGCAACAGAGCTCTTGCTTACACTGTCATATTTATCTGATATTATTTGTGATAATTATATGATTTTCCTACTGTTCTAATTGATGTATTTGTTGTAATTTTTATTGGGGATTATTTATTTTAATTTGTAGAAACCTAATTCACCCCCCCTCTTAGGTTACTTTTTGGGTAACAAGTTGAAATATATAATCCATTCGTTCCAAAATATTAGTACCTTATTCCATTTTTCATTGTCCCAAAATATTAGTCATTTTTCAAAAATCAAGTACAAAAATAATATAAATTTCTCATTTTGCCCTTCTTTTAGATTCATTAACAACATAAAAATTACAATAACATTGATATTTCCCAAAAAATGTACTATCAAAGGGTAATTTGGAAAATTAATTTTTTTAAAGTGCAATAATTTTACTACTATAAAAAGTTGGATTCTCCAAAAGAGACCATTACTTTGGGACGGAATGAGTATTCTTTTTTATTCATTCATTGTAAGGAAATGACATTGACTGTTGTGTTATTTTGTTTTTTTTTTTAGTTTTTTAGTTTTTATTTTTGCAAGATCAATCTTTTATTTATTGTATTTATTTTATATTTTTTTTAATTATTTAACCATTGCAAGTTGCTTTTTATTTTTGTTTTTTGAAATTTGACCATCAGGTAGGTTGGGTTGGATAGCTCGAATTTTTTTGGTTCAGGCCAGATCGGACCTCTGGCCCTCAAATGAAGGGCCCGGGCCCAGGCCCAAGCCCAAGGTACTGGGCTGGGCTTGAGCCATGGCCTAACTGAGTCGAAACGGGTTGGACCCACCTCTGGCCCCAGGCGGGCTTTGGGCCGCCCACGGGCCTCGTGTCATTTTTACACCCTTACTGTACCTAAAGGCATAGCAGGCTGCTATGCTCTCTCGTGGAGTGTCGTGCTGAGCCTCTTTCGATAATCTGAACCGTTCATATTATAGTGTTTGTCTATTAGATCATTTACGCAAAAATCAAATTGATTGGATATCTGCAACCCTATAACGAAAACACATTTGTTTTTATAAAAATTAATGGTTAACATAACTTTCATAAATTTTTAAAAACAATTAGGACCTAATCATACAGTTATGAATATTCGATTAATTTGATTTTTTATATAGATAATATTCTTGATAAATCTTATAATATGAACGGTTTAAATCATCGAAAAACACTCGAGACGACCTTCCACAAAGGGCACAGCAGGCTACTGTATCTTGAAAGCACAACAGCACCCCAAGTGCCTTCAAGTTTGGCCAAAGTTGTATTTGTGGACTATTGAAATTTGATTTAAAATTTAACTAGTTTTAAAATATATTTGAATTTAATTTATTTAGTTTTCAATAACAAACCGATGTTATATAAACTTACCAAGTCTCAAAATAGGTTGATATAAAAGAAAAAAAGAAAAAAGAAAAAAAAAAGATAGAGGTACGATAAATTAGAACTGTAAACGAATTAAGTTGTTTGCGAGTTCGACTTAGCTCATTAAAGGCTCAGTTTGAGTCAATTCTTTTAGAAACTAAATGAGTTTGAACTAAATTTTTAGACTCGTTTAGTAAATGAATAGAACTTGAGTTCAAATAAACTCAATTTACTTATTTTTATTTAAATTATAGAACAAATGTATAACTTATATATTAATATAAAACTATGTATAAAGAATAGCATAAATATATGATTATATTAAATAATATAAATAATATTTTTATTTAAATAATGTAAAAATATATTATTTATATATTTAAATTATATAAATAATTACAACAAAAAAAAAATCGTTACCAAATTTCAAGTCAAGTTTGAACTTGATTAATATTAACGAGTTAACCCTAATTTGGACTTGATTAGTTAGGGCATCTCCAACGGTGCATTACTTTTTTCACCAAATTTGAGTAAAAACTCTGTTTGATATCGACTACTCCAACGGAGGGATTTGACTTTTCATCAAACCACCGGTCGACCGAGCGGATGAACTGACCAATCGTCTGCCTAATCGACTTGTTAGTGCAAAAAATAAAAAAACAACAGTTGAATTGTAGGTGCCCTGAAGACACTATACTCATTAGAAGAACAAATGAGGCAGAAGTGTTGAGAGCAAGCTCAGTGAAAAGATATGGAAAGAAGCAACATAGAAGCATCCTTCAGCCCAAGTTTGCAGATCCTGACCTCATCAACCAAAGTGGTCATCAGGTAAATCAATGGAAAGAAACCTAATCCTCACCACCACACACACGGAAAAAACAAAACCAAACAAGTTCAGAGCTGACATTTTTCTTGATTTGGTGATGTTGATTTCTTTGAACTAATATTTTTTGGTTTTTTTGATGAATTTGGGGGGTAATCAGCATGCAATAGCTTATGTTGAAGGAGACAACTACTATGGAGCAAAAGCAACCTTAAATGTGTGGGAACCCAAAATACAACAACCTAGTGAGTTCAGCTTGTCTTAGATTTGGATATTGGATGGTTTTTTTGATGAAGATCTCAACAACATTGAAGCTGGTTGGCAGGTGTATTTTTCTAACTCAAATTATGAATTTACTCACCCCCTTAAAATGAAAATACATTCTTCTGATTTGATTGCATTTTTTGTTCCACAATTGAATTGGAGTCTGATTCTAGAGTGAATATGGTTTCAGGTCAACCCAAATCTTTATGGTGATAACAACACCAGATTGTTCACTTACTGGACTGTAAGCTTTCAAAAAATCCCCACTCTGGTTTTGGGTTTTTGTCACAAATTCCCTCATTTGTCACTTTTAATTTTAGTGTAAATTCGCTCATCAGCTCTAGGTAATGTGAAATCTTTTATTACAATATATTGTTGTTTCATGTAATTGAATTTCCATTAGAACACTTCGGAGTTTGTAGACAAAACCAAAGACGAATTGAATTTGAATTCGTTCAACTGTCGTGTTGTCGAAGCCTCTTTCAGAGTCAAATTCAGAAAATGTTTGAACAACCAAATATACAAAGTGAATCACCACCCAGCAATAAACGTGTTTCCACCCGGACAAACCTCAATCGGTGTCCGGAGCCCATCTGAATTTAGGCTCAAAGTTAGCCAAAAGTCATAGTTGAATAAACCATTGTGTTACCTATTTTTGTGGAAATTGTTCACGGAAGAGGATGACCGGGAGGACATCAGCCCGGACGTCCAGTCGGTCTTATCCTCAATGGTCATGCACAATAAAATGATGAAAGATGGCCCAGATCTTTAGTTTGGTGAAACATTTGCTATATTCTCAATTTGATACATGTTTGATGAAGCCATTGGAGTACAAAAACAAAGACTTTTTCACCAAATTTGAATTTGGTGATGGATTTGGATTAGCATTGGAGATGTCCTTATTGAGTCAAATTTAAATTAAATAATCAAGCTAGATAAATAAACGAACAGACCTCGATTCATCTAGGTTCGTTTGTATCCTTATGTGTAGGTGTTGACTGATGAATATTGCTTTAAGATACAATTCAAAATGATAGAAATCACAAAATGTATCTATGACATTGCACTATTGATGATTTTAAATGAGTTTTTTTTAACAAGGATAGCATAATTTAAGGTTTTTTTTTTAGAAATAAAAAAAAAATTCAAAGTTTGACTCTCGTAATAAAATAAAATTTGAATTTTTAATCTTGTCAATGTAAATCTTTATTTGTTTATCTCTTCTCAATATAAATCATTTGTCAATTTTCATTAAGTAAAATTGATGAAAAATAAATATTTTAACTATTAAACTTAATATAAGTGTACATAGAATATTTAAAATATAATTTTTCATTGATTTAATGAGTACAATACTCTTTTTTTCCTTTAATTTTACTTAACGAAAATAGACATACCATCTAGACTAAAAATAAATTTAAAGATTAAAAATTTAAGATTTACTTTATTATGAAAGTTAATTTTTTTAAAAAAAATAAAAATAAAAATTTCACACCTGTTGATGGTAGTTTCTATTTGCAAAAGTCTATGGGATATAACTCGAGGACACATGTAAGACTCACTCTTTGTGAAAGGATTATATCTTATTCTGTGTTTGGTTTTTATATTCTTAGTATTATTGTTATTTGCACATCACCAAACTCAGTACATGTTGGAACAATTCATCTTGAATTCTTTAGTTTGTGGTCTTTGGGTCTTCAAACTTGGCAATGATCTTGTCTATGTAGAATAGAAATTTAGTGTTTCAAGTCGCGTTACTTAGTCACTTTTCTAAAGACAATATTTGCACCCACCAAAAAGTGTGCAGGGGGTTACAACAAATGTGCCTCCAGGATACAATGAAGTCTAATCTAAAGATCAAGTCTACTAGTGTCTACACTGACGACAGTAGATCAGAATACTGTTGATATAATCAAGAAAATCAAGACACTGATAATCAAGTCTGCAGAATTTGATTATCAGTAAGAAAAGTAGAAACTTGCTTAAGAAACTCTTGATTGAAAACTCTAAATCAAGAGGGAGAGAAAGAGAGAGAATTGTAGGAATGCTTTCTAGATTTTTGGATGGATTGAAATGGCTGATTTCGCAACCTATTTATAGGCCTTGATGCATCTGATTGAATGACCATGTCTCTTGATCACGTCCGATCAGATTTGATCGTTGGATCGACGATCTATGGTGTAAATCATTCTCACACTGAATAGATGCCTTGATTGATCATACTTAATCATGATGGGATGTTATCTCATCCTTACGATCGCGCGCATCTCCAATCAACGACTATAATTAAATCGCTCCAAATCGAATACGCAACCATTCGATCAATTGGTTGACTCATCGGCATCGGACGCCACATCACTATCATGTAAAGCTGACTGTATTCCAGGTTTCCCATGCCATGTTGGATCCACGTCATCACTCTAACCTGTCCAATACATATAACAAAACGCCCTAATGGTGCCTTGCGTCCGTACTAAGTGCAAAGTGCGCCATCAAACACCACACTGCCCACACCACACTCACGGGCGTAGGCGTATGCGTGGGCATGCGCAGATGGTGCGAAGCACCATCCTTGTAGTGTGAGTACATGCACACTAATATCCATTTCACAATTCCATATTCAAAGGAATATTCCATGTAGTACTTTATTAAGTTCTCTATGTTTTCCTCTCTTTTCAGTGACGGACAAAGTCCCCAAGCTTATTTCAAGCTTTCCAAAGAAAAATAAGGAAGGTTTTAAAAACACCCAAAAGCTAAACAGTAAATTTTGAAAACCCATTTTGAATATTTCCCAATATTCCCCCACCATTTTCAAAATATCATATGATGATTTTTGGTTCACTTGGCAGCCTTATGCATAGGTGAAGATATCTTATGATTTGAATCATCCACTTAGTGAAGACACCTCAAAGTTAGTCAAGATGGCATAGCGGACTTGTCTTTGAACTAGCGATCTTATATGACTAATCGGACATGTCTCATGCGCAGTACAGGTTACATCAAGTATTCAAACAAACCGACACATGGATTGGCCTTGTGTCTATATCTTGTTTCATGAGCACTTGAAAGTCAAGCCCTTGGACTCATAGGAAGCGACACCATCTCCTACACTCACATAGGTAAGCTTACTGAGAATACCCCTGTAATTTATAGTACCTTAACAACCCAGTTGTAAGCTTATTAAGAGTTTGCAAACTCATCTTCTTATTTTTACATTACAGGTACGGAGCACTTCAACCTTGGGATGAAAATGAAATAAAACTAAGTGCTTGCAATCACGACATATGGTGTACTTGGGCTCATTGAACTCAAGATTTGATGTTTCTTCAAGTGTTGAGTTGAGTTTCCACCATGAGTGATTATGTTAAGTGGGCTTAAAACCCATCCCCTTTGATGTTTTCCACTTTGTTAAAGGGTCTGCCAAGTTTTCACTTGACTTTACATAATTAATGGTAATCACACCTTCTGTGATTAACTACTTGACACAGTTATGTCTCAGTCCTATATGCCTGGACTTTTCATTATAGACATGGCTATAGGCCCGTGATAGAGTTGCTTCACTATCATAATGTAAAAATATTGGTGGCATAAGTTTTGGCCATATTTTAATCTCTAACAAGAGATTCTTTAGTCACTCTGCCTCTTTGCTACAAGAAGCCAATACTACAAACTCTGACGCCATGGTTAAGTCTGTTATGCATGTTTGTTTCTTAGAACCCCAAGAGATAGCTTCTTCTCCAAGAGTAAAAATCCAACCACTCGTGGACGAGTGATCTTCACGGTCAGTTATCCAACTAGCATCCGTGAATCCTTTCAGCAGTATTGGATAGCCATTATAGACTATTCCATAGTCTGTTGTTTTTCTCAAGTACCTAAGTATACGGTTAACACACTACTAGGATTACTAGTGTATCTACTAAATTTTCCCACTACAAATTCAATATCAGGTCTAGTACAAGTCATGGCATACATCAGGCTACCTATCACTCTTGAGTATTCTAGTTGATCAACAGCTCTTCCAGTATTAGGATACAATTTCAAATTTGAATCAAAATATGTAGACATAGGTGTACAATTATATTGATTTTCTTAAGAATATTCTTAATATAGTGCGACTGCGTAAGAATCAAATTATTGTCCTCTCGTTTGATCTTAATACCTAGAACTATATCAATCAAGCTCATGTCTTTCATACTAAAGCAAGACGACAAGAAACTTTTAGTACTTTCAATGACATCATTGTCAGTACCAAAAATAAGCATGTCATCTACATATAGCCATATGATTACACCTTTATTGCTAGTAAACTTACTGCACACACACTTATCGGATTCATGTATACTAAAACCATTTGACACTATTACTTTGTCAAATTTCTCATGCCACTGTTTTGGAGCTTGTTTCAGTCCATATAGTGACTTCACGAGTTTACACACTTTGTGTTCTTGACCCTGTATAACAAATCCTTCCGGTTGTTGCATATCGATTTCTTCGTCTAACTCTTTATTTAGGAAAGCGGTCTTCACATCCATTTGATGGATCTCAAGCTTGTAAATTGAGGCTAAGGCAATCAACACTCGAATGGTGGCGATTCTGGACACCGGAGCATATGTATCAAAATAATCGATACCCTCCTTTTGAGTAAAAACCCTTAGCGACTAATTTTTCTTTGAACTTGTCAATTGTGCCATCAACTTTCATTTTCCTTTTGAAACTCCATTTACAACCAATTGGTTTGGATCCAGGTGACAAATCAGCAAGTATCCAAGTATTGTTACCCATGATAGAATCCATTTCATCGTTTATTACTTCTTTCCAGAAAGCAACGTCTTGAGACTTCAGAGCTTCCTCAAAGGTTAATAGATCTGAACCCATATTAAAAAAAATCATTGTTTGCTTACAATAAACTTTCCTAGTTCCTTCTACAAGGTAAACAATGAAATCAGGGCCAAATAACTTCTTAGTCCTAGTCTTCTTACTCCTCCTTAGCTCAATAGGCGCATTAGAATCATTAGACTCAATGGGTTTAAGTCGTTCACTTTCCTCTGTAGACATCAAATGAGTCAATTCATTTCCTTGATTAGGATCCAATCTTGAAATGGTTGTGAAATGATTCTTATAAAATACCGCATCACATGATTCAATGATGTTATTTGTTTCCATTGAACCATTGGGTTTTACTACCAGAAACCTATATGCTTTGCTATGTATAGCATATGCAAGGAATATGCATTCAATTCATTTTTCACATAATTTCTTCCTTTTAGGTTCAGGTAATCTGACTATTGTTCTACAGCCCCACGTTTTCAAGTAACCTAGATTAAGTTTCTTGTTTTTCCAAACTTTATAAGGAGTAACATTTCTTCCATTGGGAGGAATTCTATTGAGTATATGACAGGTAGTGAACAAGTCTTCACCCCAAAAATCAGAATTTAAATTGGAGTAAGAAAGTATAGCATTAATCATTTCTGTTAATATCTTATTCTTTCTTTCAGCCACTTCGTTTTATTGTGGTGTGTAGGGTGCAAACTTCTCATGAATAATACCAACATTTTATTTTGAAAAATTGTATTCACCGCCTCTATCAGACCTAAGTCTCTTTATTTTGACATTACATTGATTTTCTACTTGTCTTAAAAATCTTGAATTTATCAAACACTTCAGCTTTTGAATGCAAAAGATAGATATGACAATACTTAGAAAAATCATCAATGAACGTTACAAAATATTTCTTACCACCTCTAGTAGGGATACTATGCATGGTCACATACATCACTTTGCACAAACTCAAGCAAAGATGTGGTTTTATCTACTTTAAGAAATAGAATGCGAGTAATTTTAGATTGCATACAAAATTTGCATTTTCCAAACATATCAATGTCATACTTAGGAATTAAATCTAAATTATCCATATTATGTTTTTTCCTAGTATTAACATGACCTAAACGAGCATGCCATAAAGAAAGAGAATCAACAATATAAGCAGAAATAGATGTATTATTAATAATGTTAAGTTTAAACATTCCCTGATACATGTAACCCTTCCCAACAAAAATTTCACCCTTAGATAGGACAAATTTGTCTAACTTAAATATTAACTTGAAACCATGTTTATTAAGCAGGCTTCAAAATGCAAGGTTTTTCCTAACATCAGGTACATGGTAAACATCATTAAGACCTAAGACTTTTCCAGATGTGAACGCTAGATCCACCGTCCCTTTGTTTTTGATAGCAACAGTTAAAGAGTTACCCATGGAGAGAGCTGTTCCATCACTCACTTGTTCATAAGTAATGAAACGACTCTTGTCGTTGCAGACATGCCTTGATGCTCCTGAGTCAATCCACCAGTCATTAGCATCTTCGAGCATGTTCACCTCGGATACAACAACCATGAACTTGTTCTTGGTATTTGATACTTCTGGTTTCTTCTTGTATAGCCAGCATTCATTTCTGAAGTGCTCTGGCTTGCCATAGTGCCAACAAATGCCTTTCGGCTTCTTAGCATCTTTCTCCAGTTGGGGGTCGCGCTTACGCTTCCTTGTGTTAAACCTCTTGCCATCATCTATCATGTGAATCTTAGAAGTATGAATCTTTACTAGGAGTGGGCGCGGGTCAATTGTGGCCACGGAACCTCCAATCAGCCATCCGTCCGCCAGATTAGCGGATTGGAGAAAATCAATCTGCATCCGTCCGCCAATCCAGCGGATGTGGATTGAGCGGATTGGCGGTTTGGCGGATGGATGTGAATCGGTTTGGTGGTTTAAAATTTTATAAATTTTCAACATAATTCAACTTATGCACTTCCTCAAAAAAAAAAAAAAAAAAAGAGTATTATAGTCAATGACTTAAAAAAGTATTACAATCATTGTATGCTTTATCCAAAGAAAGAAATTTTAAAACTTTAGAATATCACAATCACTACATGCCTCATCCACATATTACAATCGCAGCATGATTCATCCACATAAATTATTACAATCTGTGGTTCTTAAAATATAAAAATAATTCAAACCACCAAAATCATGAACAGAGCAGTAGTAGAGATTTTATGTCTTTGTATTGTTACATCTATATATAGTTAGATTTAAAAACCAAAAAATATAGATAAATAATACGTTTATTTTTTTCAATTCAAAAAATATATTCAAGTTGAAATTTTTTTTCAATAGAATATTTAAACTCTTTTTCAATTGAAAACATAAACAAAATATTTAAACAAATTAAAAATACAAAGTCTTATAAATTACTAGGGGTGCTCGCGGTTTGGCAGTTCGGTTGCAGCCAAAAGAATCTCAAATCTGCCATCCGTCTGCCAAATTGGCGGATTGGAGAAAATCAATCCGCAACCATCCGCTCGTCATCACGCATCCGTCCAAAATGCGACGAATCGGTTTGGTTTGGTCGGTTTTGGCGGATCGGTATATCCGCTGCTCACCCCTAATCTTTACTTTCAAGAAGTCTTGACTTTTTCTCAACTTAGAGGTGTTGAGCCAATTCTTTTAAAGTTAGATCTTCTTTTTTGTGTTTCAAAGTTTTTTTAAAATCATTCCAAGAAGATTGCAATTTCTCTATTATAGATGAAACTATAATAGATCCATCCATGTTCATATTCTTTTGTTGAAACTGACTCAGAATATGTTGGATCTCATAAAATTATTCCATAATGGGCTTTGCATCTTATGGAATTGTTCCATAATGGGCTTTGTATCAATCATAGTAAAACCCATAAAATTACTAACAAAAAATTTCTTATTGGTGACATCCTCAGTAAGGTACTTTGACTGTAATATGTCCCAGAATTGCTTTGCCATTTTCAGATGTTGATATACATCGAACAGAGAGTCTGATAGCACATTCAGAATGTGTCCTCGACAAATGTAGTCATCATTCTCCCATTTGGTTCTAGTACGGGTTTGCTCCATGGTCTTGTCTTCTTACTCCGTCGATAGGGGGTAATCAGCACATAGACCACTTTGAGAGTGGTGAGTAAACAGTGTATCTTTTTTTGCCACCATCAGAAATTTCCTCTATCAAATCGGTCAAGCTTCACGAAATCTTGAGTCATTTTCTGAATAGACATTGCCATATCTAATTATTATCTTTAGATTGCTGGAACAATTCGTCTTTGTTATCCCAGATAGGCAACCCAAGAGGGGGGTGAATTGGGTTATTAAAAATTTCACAATATTAAAAATAACACAATATTCAGAATTTTAATAAATAAAAAAAAACAGAATAATAATTATCAATATAAAAGTAGAAGAGATAGAGAGAGAAAAATCAAACACTGCGATTTATAGTGGTTCGGCAGCCAGGCCTACGTCCACTCCCCAAGAACCCCTGAGAATTTCTTTACTATCAATTGAATAAATACACCACCAAGCTTGTGGATTTGCAGCGATACTATACATCTTATGAGCCTCACTCAACAATAAATGCATCTTACCCTTACAAAATCTCTCACAAAAATAAGAATAAGAATAAGTGGTAATTGACCCACTTTACAATAATTCTCTCACAAAGAGTAGATATGAAAGTGTAAGAACAAAAGCTAGACTTAGATCTGAAAGTGAAAGAGAAGAATACAATTTGGAGCTCACAAAATTTCTCTTCAAGTTCTTGATTTCTCCACACACAACACTTCTATTTATACACAAAAATATACCCGTGGACGCTCCTTGCTGACGTCATGGCTTACATCACGCTGCCTGACGTCATGTGCA
>NW_021028397.1:126659-177090 GCF_004153795.1 Camellia sinensis | reverse complement strand
CAACTTCCATTTTTATTCAATTTCTTTTTCCATTGAATTTCTTTTTTTATTTAATTCCAAATAGATTGTTAAGGTGTAGTGTTTTCTAGAATGAACTTCCATTTTTAATTTTATGCACTTTCCCTTTCTATTTTTCTCCACATCCAACACTTCTATTTATACACAAAAATATACCCGTTGGACGCTCCTTGCTGACGTCATGGCTTACATAAGCACGCTTCTGATGTCATGACTTACATAAGCACACTTTTGATGTCATCGCTTACATAAGCACACTCCTTGATTTTGAATAGTCAGCAAAAGATAAAAAATAAGACTGATTTTTTCTTTTTGTTTTTTCAAACATGGAGCCACCATTTTTGTAGACAATTTAATACAAAGTTCACAACTTTCAAACAAACAAATAATTTTCTCCATCTAGTTTATAATATATATATATACACACATATATATATATATATATATAACTCCATCTTTTTCTTCTTGTTTGATTATAATATGATATAATCAATGTAATGTAAAAAATTTAATAGCGCATGTGATGTATTCTATTTATATTATATGCAATATATATATAATGTTCTAATCAAATATTTGTATACAGAAAAATCTCTTTAAATGATATTTATGATGGATCTGAAAATGTATGTCATCTTTAAAATATTGTATATGTTGTAGAGATTTTAAACTAAATATATTCTACCACTCCATATTAATTTTGTCAACACAAGACAACCCATCAATATCAAATTTGTCAAAATAATATAATTAATCAATTTTTAATTTGGTCAAAAAGTGAATAGTGATCAGCCTCAATTTTCAAAAAGTGAATAGTAAAGTTTTCAAAAATATTTTTATTTAACTAATATTTAACAAATATATATATATATTTTTCTTTTAAAATGATAATATTTTGGGTCAAATACATATGTATATTAAAAAATTCAAATTGTTACAAATAATATTTTAGACATCATCAAAATTAAATAATATGATTAACAGTCTTGAATTCTTCAGTTGCTGGTCTTCGGGTCTTCAAAACTTAGAAATGATCTTGTCTATGTAGAATAGAAATTTGGTGCTTCAAGTCGTGTTATTTAGTCGCTTTCCTAAAGACAAGATTTGCACCAACCAAAAGGTGTGCAGAAAGTTATAGCAAATTTGCCTCCAGGATACGATGAAGCCTAATCTAAAGATCAAGTCTACCGCTGTTTGCACTGACGAAAGTAGAACAGAATACTCTTGATATAATCAAAAAAAATCAAGACACTAATAATCAAGTTTGTAGAATTTGATTACTAGTAAGAAAAGTAGAAATTTGCTTAAGAAATTCTTGATTCAAAACTCTAAATCAAGAGGGAGAAAGAGAGAGAGAGAGAATTACAGGAATGCTTTCTAGATTTTTGGATGGATTGAAATGGTTGATTTCGCAGTCTATTTATAGGCCATGATGCATCTGATCAAATGGTCATGTCCCTTGATTGCATCTGATCAGATCTGGTCGTTGGATTGACAATTTATGGTGTAGATCATTCTCACACTGAATAGATGCCTTGACTGATCGTACCTGATCATGATTAGGTGCCATCTCATCTGTACGATTGTGCACATCTCTAATCAACGGCTATGATCAAACCGCTCTAGATCGGACATACAACCGTTCGATTGGTTGATTGACTCATTACCAACGGATGCCACATCACTATCATGCGATGCTAACTGTATTCCACGTCATTCATGCCACGTCATTGCTCTAACTTGTCCAATGCAAAAAACATCCGTGTTAAGTGCACCATCAAACACCACACAACCCACGCCACACGTGCATGTGCGGATAGTGCAAAGTACCATTGTTGCAGTGTGAGTGCATGCACACTATCATCCATCTCATAATTCCATATTCAATGGAATATTCCATGTAGTATTTTATTAAGTGTTTCATGTTTTTCTCTTTTTCCTATGTGGGACAAAGTCTCCAAACTTATTTCAAGATTTTCAAAAAAAAATAATGAAAGTTTTGAAAACACCCAAAAACTAAATAATAAATTTTGAAAACTTCATTTTAAAAATTCCCCGACAGTACACACCCCAATATAAGGTATTGTTTAAGATAATTTAAATAAATATATATTTTTTAATTTTTTATAAAAAGATATATAAAAAATAGGGAAATAATTAAACAAAAAATAAAAAGATAAAAAAAAATATACTTTTAAGGGTGGTTTGAAATGATTTAAATAAGTGCGACTTTTTATGAAATATGAATTTTATATAAGTTAGGTTTAAAGTGATATGATTTAAATAAGATGATCTAACTTAAATAAAATAGTGACTTTTTAATTTTTTTTTTCTTAATTATGACAAACAAAGTCTTATAACTCACCTCGACGACTCTTTGAAAAATAAAATAAAATAAAAAGAAAAACTCAGTACACATCATTTTTTATTTTTTTTTTTCATTACATTAATGTCCCTCTGTAAAATTATTATTTTGGACAAAATTCCAATTAACACACGAGTCACCGTTGTTGCTCCTTCTCCGGCTGCTCCCCAACTCCGGTCGTCATCCACCACGACCCTCCTCGCCACCGTCGCCGCCGCAGCCACCACCACCACCACCACCTCCTCACCCCTCACCCACCCTCCCCTACCTCTGCAACAACCACCGTCCCTTCCCCTTTCCAGCCCAATCACAACGCCGTCATCGCGCGACGCAAGAGTGAAGATTGTGACACAATCGCGATTGCGAGCGAGCGAGAGAGAAGAAGAAGAAGAAGAAGGAGGCTGGGAAGGGGTGGCAGCCGCCGGTGGTGGTAGTTAGGGTTATGGTTGGAGATTTGGGAAGATGAGGGTATTTTGGGTATTTTGAACAATTGTTGGTGTGTCCTGAGCTCCCCTATTCGATTCCTCCGTGGCTGTTGCCGTACCGGTTGCACACGAACCGAATCTCTGTAGCGGTTACGAATTTTGAAATGGTGGAGACTGCATTTAGTGTTGTCAACCTTGCTTAGATAAAGAGAGCCCAGCCAGAGACACCCCAACAAAACAAAGAGCATTCACTTCACTTCCATTTTGCAAATACCATTTAATGGCCCTCTCTCCTCTCCTTAAATGCCCTCTCTCTGTTTTTACCCATAAAATTCACTCTTCTCTGGGTCTCTCATCTCTGGTCTCTCTCCACAAGATCTCTGCAACTTATAGAGTTCGAGATAACCAGCCATGGCCAATCCTACAGAATGGAACAATCGAGCCACGTGGGTTTCACCAATTTTGCTCTTTTTGTTGATTTTTTTTCCCCCCTTTCTCTATATCTCTGTTTTTTTATTGTTAAATTTGGGTTCGTTTTTTTTTTTTTGCAGGTTTGAGCGGTATCTATTTGATTATTTACAGAAAAGAGGCTTGCATGAAACTGCAGAGCTCTTCTGGCATGAGGCTAATCTCTCCTTCGATCCTTCATCTCGTCCAGGTAATCTTTACAAATACTCATTTCCTAAAATTAAAAAAAAAATTAAAAAAAAAATCTTTTTTTTAGTGGACTTGAGATTTCATGAATCATGATCAATCAAAATTTGGGGTGGTTCTGATTTCTTTTGATTTAGTTTAAGGGTTTATCACATTGATTGCTCTGCTTGTAACCTAAAAATTGTCATGCAGGAGTGGTGAGTATAGATATGAGTTTGGGGTGCATCTTTAATATTTAATTTAAGCAAATTACACATAGTCCCTATAGTTTACCTTGTGTCAATTTGGTTTTTGAAATTCTGGTTGCATCACTTTTATCCTCTAGTCCAATTGATAACAGTCTTTTAGAAATTAAATTGGACCGAAATTAAAGGGCAAAGTAGTCCGTGCACTCTCCAAAGAGATTGAGGGGTTGGCATCCAATTTGAAATGGTCAATTCCCTTTTAAATAGATTATTTTGCCATTGATTTCTGTCCAATTTCTTAATAATTGACATTAAGGGATAAAATTGATGCTATTAGAACTAAAGAGATCAAATTGACACAGGACAGATTGTAGGGACTCTGGGTATAATTTTCCCTTAATTTAATTCGTGGCGTTCTCAGTTTTTAATCAACATGCAAGGATTTATATATTTATTTATGTCCGTTTGTATGTATGCCTAACACCTGAATTTATTTTTTTTTTGTATTTTTATCTAATCATGATTAGTGGAAGACTGGATCATAAGTAGTGTAAATTAAGAAAAATCAGAAGTTGATATCAAACGAGATATAAAGAGAATTGATATTTTTGATTAAATCAACGAGCTAGATCTTTTATTCCTTAATTTTTTTTATTGTGGATTTTATTACATGTTGATTGGTCTAAAGGATTGTGGCTTTTACTAAGAGGTTTCATTTATTTTCTTTCCCCCTAATTTTTCCAGCACTTGATGTTCCTGATGGTTTTCTACATGAATGGTGGTTGACATTTTATGACATGTTTAAAGCATCGCAAGCAAAGAATCCAGTCAATAAAGAGGGTTCCTCATATGCGGTGATTTCTAAATCAGTTTCTTTGTTACTGTTGGCCATTATAAATGCTTATTGATGTTGTTTTCTCAATCACACTAATCCCGTTATTATGCTCTATTTTTAGGTTGAAAAAGTGACTTACGTGGGGCAACAAGGTGATCCTTCTCCATTGAGAGAGCAAGAGGTGGACAAGCAACCGATCAGGGAGCTGACTGCTAGTAGTGATTTTGGTACAATGCCTAAAAAATTCTTAAAAATTTTATTACGGCAGTTTGAGATGTGGTCATAAATTTGGTAGTATTTTTAACTGTTGACTCATTGCTTGCTTGGTCAATCTTTCTAAACCGCATTAGTGATGATGATAACTTGGATGAATGAGTTATGGATTGTCAGGTGGCTGATAAATTCATTTAAATATTAGCAGCCAATTGTTTCCACCAAGCCTGTAGTGTGTATGTCTTACTTATAGAATGTATACACGTTTATGTATTTAACTCAATATGATAGCTGATAATTTTTCCGTGGTTCGAAGGGGACAATATCAATGGATAAGTGAGGAATTTTCCAGTTCTCAACAATCAATGTGGAATATGGGATGTTGTCCAGACCATAGACAAATCTTTATTGCAAAATTCTAATGCTTGAATTGTCAACTCAACCTTAGCTAACATTGTAGTGGTTGGTGATTCTCATGCAATTTTGGACCTTAAAGCAAGAATAATATATTTAACTAATTGCACAAAGCCAGGTAGAATTTTTTGATGTGCCACGAGTAAAAATACAAAGGATTCTATGTAATTGAGGCTTTGGTTCCTACTTTGCTTGTGATACTAATGTATTGCCCCTCATTTTCTTATCTAAAGAAGAAAAGAGCCCTGAAGCAAAAAAAAGTTGATATTTACAAATTGTGTACTATTGGTCAACATAGTAGTAGCTTTTAGTGGTGATTTTTTCTTTACGTATGTGATACGAATGTAAATGGAGTGTGGATGAGCTTACAAGTGCTGCTAACGAGAGTCAATGATGAGCTGGAAGGATAACAACCAATGTGCTTAAAGTGGTTGTAGTAGTTAAATCAGTGGATAGATTAGTGGTTGTGATATGTAAAGTAGATCTGTAACGTCTATGAATAAGATAGGAGAAGAAGGGAAGGGAGGTTGTGTAGTCAAATTACTCAATTCTTTCATTTGAGATAATTAAAGAAACATGAAGCTCTGTTTTATCTTAGTTGAACTTCAGATGGAATCTATGCTTCTTAATAGATAAATCATCTACCTTCTAGTTGCATTTCATTATTATAATGATGCCACAAAAGTAAAACAATGTGTAATTGTATTATTGCTTTCTTTTTATACATCTATTTTTATTTTATTTTTTTGGCTTTTTTTGTATAAGTTACCATTCTAGTGTTTGTCTTTGCAGGGTTGTCTACAGGGGGAAACCTAATGCCGTTCATGGGATGCCATTCAATGGTAAGCAAAAACTGTTATTCAAGTATATCTCTTTTCTTGGACTTGAATATGACGCTTTTAACCTAAATCCTAATATATCATGTTCTAGAAAACTGAGCAAAATTTTCAAGGTTTGGCATCATTTGAACCTCAACAAAAATCATCAACACTTTCAAAGGGATTCTATCATCCAAGCAACCTTGGTAATATATCTACTCAAGGAGTTGGTCCTTCAATTTGTGCCACACTTAAAACAGAAAAGATTGCACCTAATGAGGTATTATCATAATTGCTTTGTGTTACAAGATATTGGTTGTTCTACTTATCTTATTTCCTTATTTAAAGAATGATGAAATGGATTTTCATGGCAATAAATTTTTTTGGGAATTCTGAAAGAGCATTCTCTTAGCATTATAAGATATTCTTGATTTTTAAAAGAGACCTTTACGTGCCTTTATCAAATAACATGCCTACTTGTCAATCAAGCAGATGACCATGAGAAATTTCCTTTTCTTGTTTAGGAGTCTTGAATACTATCCTATTCCTCCAAATCTCCTTGAATTATTCATATTCTATTGGTTTCCATTTTCTTTTGGTTTCTGTTGGTTTCATCTTGGTTGCTTTGAATAAAAGCAACAGTGGAGTTTGCACAAGTGGTAAAGGTGCATATGTGGTGACAATAACATGTTCCCATGTTGTGTAATTCCTTTTGATCAGAGTGGAAGAAAAAGAAAGCATTCCACATGCTCTGAAGATGGAAGTAATGGTGTGCCAGGAGGTGCTGATTATCGTTCAGAAACCTCGTCACCAATTTGCAAGTCCTTCAATGGTACTCTCAAATTATCTTCTTTTCATGTTGATGGCAATAAAGATGAGGGAAAGACTTCTTCTAGCAATTCGCGAACAAATCATACAACCACCGACACCAATAGTTCAATTGGTAAATTTTCTGAACACTTTTGATGCAATACTTCATTTCATACTTTAAAAAAGATAGTGCCTGGACTTCAAACACTTATGATACTACAGTAAACATTGTTCATTACATTTGTGTTTCTTGCACCACGTTTCATTAAAAAAATTCTTAGCATCGAAGTTCACTAAATTTCTTTCCTTTTTTTTTCTCTTCAAAATATTTTTCTTCTTTTCTATAATATGTATTTTTTCATTGGTTTCCCTATATCATGGGAAGTAAATTTTAATCTGAACATAATATGCATAACTCAAATAGCTTCAATATATATTTGCTTTTTTCTTTTTATTGGCTAATGGCCATGCTATTTTGGGGGTTCATTGATTTCGTGTAATTTTCGGATGCTTTCGACTTTGATTCTTATGCTTTGTGACCAAAGAATGTACCTAAAAGCTGTGTGTGTGTGTGTGTGTGTGTGTTTTACAAAATATAAAGTAATCTTCTCCTAGGATGCAATTGTTAGTTTGAGTATAATACTTTTATTTCTCTATATATCATTAGAAACATCTTATTCCTTGAAAAAAATAACATATGCCTTACATTGAGTAATGAGTTGTATTATGCAATATCCATTTATGTAAGAAGTAAAACACATTCCTTTTACATTTGTCGTTGAACATGAAGTAATGAAACGTATATATATATATATATATATTTTAAATTGACATCTCAATGAGGAGTAGTGATCGAAATGTGCACAAAAAATCTAACGTTTTCAAATCTCATATCTAAAATTATATGGTTTCCTATCTTTGTAGATGTACATATGTTTTGTAACCACTAGTATGTTATATTTAATGCGTTGGTATCTCTTTAGATTTTAGTTTTCAAGTTTTAATCTATTGTTTTGAATAGAAAAATCCTCCATGTGCCTTTAGGTATCTAAGAAAAGTGAGTCTTAACATATGTTTTTTTCTTGTATTTTTATATATTTGTGGTAGGCAAAGTTCAAACTATTAAAAATACATATTCATCTTACTTTTATGTAAACATAATTTATCATAAGCTTTAATAACTACACTATGATAATCAATTCGCCTAAAGAGTTTCGTAAAATTTACGAGATTAATCATAACCTAATCTTTTGCAAATAACATTTCTTAGAACTTGTGATATTTTATTTATGTCTTCGATAATTAACCTTATTGTATTTGGGATGAATTTATGTTGCCATTTGAAATATATGTTTCTTTTAGGTTTTCTATTTAGAAAACCTACTTTTAGACTTATACAAACTTCTAATTCTTTGTTGAGGTCTAATCGTGAAAATGTTTGCTCGCAGACCAACCATTTGTGGAATCCTATAGCGAACAATAGAATAGTTTTGTTCGCAGGACAAGATTATTCACCTTTGAAAAATCCCTCCTAATAGGGAAAGATTTTCGTCAGCCAGTCAAGACATGAATCCATGGAAATGATATATTTCGTTTGTGTTGTGTATGGACAAGCAGTTCATTAGTCTTTGATAAACAATGCTCTTCTGTTTCTGTCGCACAGAGTGGGGTGTGGTGAGTCCTTTTGTTAAGTTATGTATGTCGTGTTGAATGGTTTTTTGGTTAAGACCTAATAATTGTAATGAATAGTAAACATAACTTTTGAAAACCGTAAAGACAAGAAGTGAATTTATCTAAAACAAGGATTAAGTGGTCAAGGGGCCTATTGAAATGGTATATAGAAGTTGCAGTTGGCACTGGCAGGGATGGACCTACACACAGACCATGGGGGCCATGGCCCCTCTGCTCAGTCCAAAGACCTGTTCAATTTTCTAGTCTCTCTTTAGATATCATATATTATTGTTTATCATTTCTCATACTTCTCTCTTTATTTATAATTTCTATATCATATATGGTTACTTTTCACTTCTCATACCGTCAAGCGTAGTATGATATTCAATTTAAAATCTTAGCGTTGTGTCTCAGATAATGTTACAGTGATGGTTATTGTCAATTGTTATCTCTTATTTAAAATTAGTATTACTATTGAACATGTTATAAGCTAAAAGCAGCAACACTCCAAGGTGGGTGCCGTGTACATGTCTTACACAACGAGGACACACGTGTCCACAGTTTTTTTTAATTATTTTTTTAAAGGACACGTTAGGGATACTTCATGGACGCACGTGTCCTATGTTTGAACATGCCTCAAGACCCCTTTTTTTTTTTGTTTTGTTTTAATAATGATGGAAGCTTATTTTGGAGTAAATAAAATATATGGGAATAAAGAGGGAAAAAGTAGGGGGGGGGGGAATATACCCACATATATATTGATGATATCTATGTATCCTAAATTTATGGCAAATTACATTGATAGTCCCTATACTTTGGTTATTGTGCCATTTTAGTCTCTGTAATTTCAATTGGCTCGATTTTAATCTTGAATTTGTGACTTTGTCTCAATTTGGTCCAATTGATTACTATTGTTAGCATTTTTTTTTTTAATTGAAAATGCGCACTGGCAACATGTGTCATGCTTTTGGGGGAAAAATTATAAATTTGATAGACTCAATGAGTTAACATCAACCCACTTAGTGATCATTTTTATCAAAACCCCTAACAATGTTATCAATTGGATCAAATTGATACAAAATCTAAAATTAAGGGTTAAAATTGAGCCAATTGAAATTGTGGGGACCAAAATGAAACGGAGCAAAATGTAAGGACTACCGGAGTAGTTTGCCCCCTAAATTTATATTCATATTCGTATCCATAGTAAATAATGATATATAAAAACGTATTTTTTTCCCATGTTACTGCCTTTATCCTAATTTTCTGAAAATTGCTGTGTTCATGTGTCCATACTCATGTTTGTGTTTGTGTCTATGTCCATGCTTTTTAGGTTGTATGTGTGACTATATTATTATTTTTTTAGTTGTATAGTGCTCAAGTGGAAAAGCATCATACAGTTGATAGATTTTTCAAAAGAAGAAAAAAATGTTAGTAAATGAAATCTTGATATTAAAGTTTTGGCCCATCCGAAGAAGAAATCTTGGTTCCATCCCTGGCCATTGGTTAGCGACGACTTTAATTGGGATAATATATCCATAACTAGCCAAACCAATTGATGTTGAAGAATCAGTGGATGAGAGCGGGTTAGAAGCCACTCCAGATCGATGCCTGCTAGTTTTATTTGGAGTGCATTATTGTGCAATAATAGACTATACATCTAGGGTAAGCATTATTTTCAACATGAACACAATTTAGGCAAAACTTCGAATATTGAATCACTTCAAAATAATGAAGTCTGGGTCAACCCGTTAGCTGATGGTGACAAGCTTCATAGTCAAAAGCCGATAACTTGGATTGCCAACTAACACCTTTAGTGACATATCAATCATTTAGGTAGGGTTTGGTGGCAACTAGAACGTTTGCCTAAAATCATCCACACTAGACAAGTGTAGAAATAGCTCACTGATCATTTGGTTTTTAGCGAAAGATGAATGAGGCAAATAGAAACAAGAAATATAGTAGACTCTTGCAATAATGAAGCCTAAGCAACTTAGAATAATGTGGAAAGACTTTCTTGGCGACTAACACAAATTATTATTAGGAACAAAGGTTAAGGCCTCGTTTGACATGTGTCTGTTTTAGCGTAAAAGCCTAGAGGTTATTAAAAAAATCGAAAAGTCTATAACCTATACAAAAAAAGTCAAAGATTCCCTTTTTTCTCTACTTTTTGCACATCTTTTCGTAAAAAATCAAAGAGTCATCCCAACATATTAGTTTTTTTTATCTCATATTTTAGCCAAAAAGTCAAAAAGTTACTAAAATAGCATGTTCCCAAACGAAGTATCTCCCTTAGAGCAAATGATATTACTTTTAGTGTGGCATTTCCCACATTTAGATGTTAACAAAATAGCACAAGTGTTCCTTTGCTTCGGAGAAGCTAAGAAAAGGTATTGTACGTAAACCCTAGAAAGGAAAGACAATTACCTTGTTATCTAAAAGACCCAGACTAGGACCAAAAATCTAAAATGGCAAAATTCTCTCTAAATCCAATTAGTAATAGGAATGTAGTCAATGCTAATTTGTATATTACACATTGTTACATCATCTTAGCATTGGTCAAGTACATCAATACTTGCGATCAGCTGTGGAAAAAATGTGATTGAAACCCATGTTTGAAACCTAACGTTATTATCCCACCTTTTTCTCTGATAAGTTAGTAATCCATATTGCTTGAACCATAAAGAATAAAGCAATTATTTGCTTTGACTGGAAAGGAAATTGAGTTTAATCTCTTTGCTCTTGCCTAAATTTGTCTTCTTATACTAGGTTGGCCAAATTTGCTTTTTATCTTAGATTCCTATATTCCTTTTAGGATTTAGAAATAGACATAATTGGATAATTCAACTCAAACCAACAAGATGACTGACTCAGGCCTGCCTTTATGATATGAAAGATCAACATCAACACTCCAAAACCCTATCTTTGTCATATATTCCATATATCACACTTGATAGATATCATATTTACTTCAATAATGTCCAAACTAGTAAGCTTATTAATTATTATTTTTTTCCTTTTCTTTATTGGAGACATTTTTAGGCATGTCAAAACTTAGATTGCATTTGTATGTGTGTGCGTGCGCGCGCTTCTTTTTCAAGATAGGTACTTCCTTGTACTTAAACATCTCACATTGGACTATATTTAACCTCGGCAACTGCATAAGCTTTAATCATTGTTGAAATGAATCCTTAAGTTTGGTTTTTTATCAGATTTCTTCTCCTCCCCAAATCATCATCTTCTTTATTATTTGTTTTATGTTTTAAAGTGTGATGTGCCCTTCTACTAGTTAGCAATCAATTTCCATAGGGAAAGTAGTGCTTGTGCTGAACTCTCTTTTAAAATACCTATATATTTGGCATACCATGACATGCACCACAATTATCAGGGAAAAAAAATTTACTTTCGAAAATATGGTTCATAGAAAATGAATATAGGTTTTGAAATTCAAAATGGACACAAGTTGGATACACACGAACGTAAAAACATATACTCACTTCCCATTTTTTTCGTCCTTATAGTGTGTCTTAACTCTTGAATGACCTTAAAAAAAGGGGAAAAGACATGGAAATAAGTCAATCTTACAAGATAGAAAGAAGTTTTTCTTGAACCTTGCTATAAGTAGAATTACTATAGAACTAAGTTTTTTTAATATAATATATGTACTTCTAGATATGTTGAATGATATTAAGGGTTCGTTTGTTGTTTTTTTTCTCCTTCTTTTAGATTAATAATGTTTTAATAAATATCTTAAATGTTTCATTGAAATTTCAAAATGTAGGAACAATGGACTATTGTATCTATTTGTTAGTTCCTAAGAATACACTGGTTTGTATTCGATTTTTTCATTTATTACTACTCATCTATCTTTGTTGCTTCATTAGTTACCGTAATTATTACATTAAGGCTTATCTTTGACAGAATTGGATAAGTTTAGGCATTTATTATTAATAGGAGAATTAAGTAACTCTTGCTTATTACCATTGTTCATATGAGAAATTTGGTTAAAGACACTTGACTGTTTTTTAATTCAAGAACGTGTTTAGAAGTGTACAAGATCTGTTGGCATATGACTACAGAATCTAAATCCTTTTTTGTTTTTTTCTTGTCCGTATGATATATGAGTTATTTTGAATTTGTAGATAGTTGCTAACTACTCCAATGACTTTTCCCATATAAAGGTACCACATGGATGAAAGGAAGGCCTAAATGAAGACATGACTGCCTATGCTGTAATCTCTTAATGCAAAAGACACTGAGTTTAACAACCAAGGACTTGCAAATTGATGATGAGGCTTTTGAGGGAAATCTAGTGCTTCCTGGAATACTCCTGCTTCCATCTTCAGAATCTGGTAGATTATTGCTCTGTCTGTTGTTCTTGATCACTTGTGATTAACTCTTCTAGTACTGCATAATCACCCACAATGAATCTGTACATGCTCCTCATTATGTGCAATATTTGTTATTTTCAGTTTTGCGTAAACTGAAGAGTTTATTTCCTTGAGCAATTATATCACCAGTGTTGCTTGGAGGACAGAGAGTTTTTGATGTGAGCATAAGTGGTACTTGTTGATGAAGCTAATGTCAACTTTGAGGGAATTTGCTTCAACTCCAATTCAAGGGCACATCATTGATGGTGCTGCATTTGCACAATGTGGACAACTGGAAGTCTAGTGCCTAATCTTTTGCTTGTTCACCTCTTGCGGTCTTAAACAGAGGAGAATCATCTTGTTGCTCTATGTTGATCACTTGTTTACGCACAACGGAAGAAACATCATTATGCTGGGGATTCGTCAACTGTGCTACAATGAGCATGTCCTAAATAACCATTAATGTCTGTTGCAAAATCCATCCAATACAACTGTTGTTGGAGGAGCCATAGGTTCAATTGTGAGATTTTACTCCCTCCTCTCTTCTTCTACAATAATGATAGAGAAATGTTTGAACATTGCTCGATTGCTCCCATCTAGTAGGATAATTTATGACTGCCATTATACTTCTTACTTTGTGATCTCCAATAATGAAACAGTGATTGAAGAAAGAGGAGTAAGCAGTTGCAAGATTAAATGGAAGGCTTGTGCATGCCAGGCACCTCAGGTGATGTCTTTCTTACGTAGTATGACTATATTTTTCACTACCCTCAGATCATATCCTTAATGTTTTGAGCTACATTAAGGTGGCACTCATGCTGTGAGACGTGGATGTAACGTTGTTGCTGATATTGGTGTAACTGTCCCGATTGGTGTGTGGTTTAGTCTATTCATAGTTTGCCATGCCATTGTACAATTAATGATTTCAAGAGTTTCAGAGGTTTGTGTGCTTGTGTGAGTTCTTATGGTATTTGATATTGATTTTATTAAGTAATTACTTGTCAATTTTGCACCTTTTGCTTCATTTATTATTGTTGTTGTTATTATTTTCTTTTGCTGCATGTAGTTGGCAAACATAGCACTACCTCTTAAGCAAGGACTTCATTCCATAGTCTCTCTCTTTGTTTTGATCTCAGTTTAGTGAGAGGAAATTCTGTTACAATGACTTCAAACTAACAGAATACATCAACAATTCGAATTGCAACCGACACCAAAGGCAAAATATTTCTGCAACACAGAACTCATAAATATTTACGTTTACAAAATTTGGTTCATCGGATACAATTGTATTATGTAGGGCCCTAAAGGACCTATTTAACTCGTGAATCAAATTCAAGCTAACTGCCTCTGCCTGACTGCTTTTCTTTCAGGTAACTGCAGTAATTCATAAACAAGATGAGTAGATCCAATTGATAAGCTATACCTGCAAAATCAGATTACTTGCAATTCCAAAACAAGGTGAGTAGTGGATTTTCTCGTGATCCCAGTGCAAAGTAAATTGGTGCCCCCACTTTTAAATTCACCTACTAATTTTTATTTTTATTTTTATTTTTATTATGTAAGGAAAATGTTTTGCACACACTTTCAATGAGGGAGGTGAAGTTCCCTAATAATTTCAAAATTGTTACATCTACATCATTTGGTCGTGCATGTTATGAGTTTGAGAGCAAAGGTGCTCAACTAGTAGCCATCCCCTGAATGCAAACTGGGCACAAATGCATATGGTTCATAAGTTTGTGTCAGATGCATATGTAAGCTTTTTTGGAATGCTGGCTCATAAGTTTGGGGCTGTTTGGTGCAGCTTCCAGAGACAGCTTAGACCTTTTTTTATTTTATTTTGGGAGTCTGAGTATTTCTTGCGATTTCTACTTATAGGAATAGCTTAAATAAACTAGGAAACAAATTGATTATCTGAAAGCTGATGAAAGGTTGCTTTTAACTTCCTGTTTTTTGATTATCAACTTTCGACTTTAGAAAAATTGCACCAAACAGACCTTTTGTCTCAGCTACATATGTAAAGTTTTTTTGGAATGCATATGCTTCATAAGTTTGTCTCAGCTGCATATGTAAGGTTTCTTGGAAACTTGTTTTCCATTTGAGACATCATATCTACTTGTGTGTCAGCTACCTTATGGAACACCATTTAATGATAGCTTTATTAATCTCTAAACTAGGTTCATCCCTAAACTAGAAAAGTGAACACTAAATAGAAAAAAAATTGGAGCCAGAAGTTTCATTTAAATGAACAAAAACATCTTAAAACACAACCATACTCCGTGGGAAAAACACAGATCCCACATAAAGCCCACAGAAAGGGCATAGAAAATGAACAATACATCTGCTAGTTTTTAGATAACAGCATATCCACCCTCATGTATCAATTGTCACTCCTTTTTGGCTTGTCAGAGACGAAAGCCGCCTGAAACAAAAGCATAAGATGTACTGAGTCAGTCAGACCTGTTTGGAACTCTTTGCTTGAAAGGATTAAAGGTTAAGTGCCTAATAAATTGAGTGTTTCTGGTTTTACCGTATCATTTGCAGCTGGAATCCAGTCATTAGTTGCTGGGTTTGCCTTGCAAGAGGCATGACAATCGGTAGCAGTATCAGATGCTAGGTTGAAGTTCATGCCATTTGCATTCTCCACTGTTATGAACCCTGTGCCCGTCTGTAATAGAACTCAAATGTTAATCAATCATAGCATGAAAAGAAAATTTGAATTTAATTATTTATTTATTTTAAACATGTAGCAGTAATTTTCTATTTGTATCTGATGAGTATACATTTGGGTCTGGTGTTGGTGTGAGTTGGGGGTGTTAGATATGCATAACTATCAACAAAATGTTATCACTATTGAGTAATCAAACCAAAAACTGACTGAATTTTTCACTAACAGGTATTAGCGCTGATAGCATCAAGCAGAGCAGAGGTCAGCAGTCGGACTCTACCATCGACATGCCTCTCAGGGCATGATGATCCATGGAAGTCATAGTAGGAAGTATCATTTTAACATATTCCTTTTCCTTTTCTCCATAATTCCAAGATCAATTTTAATGTGTCTAGGTTGAATTACACCAAGTAACTAGTAAATCTTTGAAAAGGAAAGTTTCTGGAGTGGGAAATTACAGTGTGGTGTTGTTTGTCAATGCCATTGAGATCTCTGTAGTATTCTGTTTCCACAAATTCTTCCCTCACTTGGCTTCCATTGTAAACCAGTTTCTGCAACAGAGAGACAAGGGGAAGGGATACAGAAGAAATTAGACAAAGATTATATGCAGTTGAGTCATTATTTTACAATGAAATAACTAATTATTGTTTATTTCTACACTTGATGTGAGGTAAAATGGCTAGGATTCTCTATACTAAAAAATTCCTAGACGAGATCATATGTCCCCATATCTCCATATTCCCTGTCCCAATGCACGGCCAACTATTGAATCACACCTTCAAACTCACACATATTTGAAATTAGAGGACAGAAGGATTTGATGACAGTCCCCATCCCCCATATTTGACCCGAATGCCCCATACCTAATGGCCTTGGCAGCGGCAATAATCGCAAAACCGTGCTAAGGTCATCATTTGACCCGAATGCCCTAGGCCCAATGTCCTTGGCAGCGACAATAATCGCAAAACGTAGGAATCTCTCCAATTTGTTTTGAACATTGGATAATGATACAATTGAGAATGCAAAAAATGCTATATAGATGACTTTCAAAATTGGAAAACGGTGAATTCTACACACATTATTATGCTTATTGCATATATCTGCTGCATAAATCGTGAAGGTAAAAAAAAAAAAGAAGAGATACCTGAGAATCATGATGTTGAAGCTGCTGAAACACAAGTTGTTCTGGAATGACACCGTTGTCGTGACAATTGGAAAGAATATCGACATACTGAGAAGAGTAGTCGCTGCGCTGAGGCTTAGCGTGACGTTTCGGCGCTAAGCCATCAAAGTACTCTCTAGTCTCTTCCTCCATCTTTGCCTCTTCTTCCTTAGACAAGTGAATATCACTGCGGTTTGGCCTCCCACAACACTCCATTTCTCTTTCTCTGTTCGTCTCTTCTCGTCTTTTCTTTGCTTGATTATCCCTTTTTGTTGCTATCAATTGCAAATGAGAATTGAAAACTAAGGGCTATATAATACAAAGGAGTAGATATTTTGGATTGGACTTTTTCCAGGTGGAAGAAAAATATCTGCACATCCTTATCCTCAATTGAGAATGGTAGGTTGGGTGTCATAGTCTCATCAACCCTCTTTTTTTTCTTTTTTTTGTTTTTGAGAACCATCATGGACTTTAAAAGGGGTGTTGGTAATTCTTTCATAAAATACATGTGGTTAGTTATACACGTCACGTGTAGTGTTGGATATGAATCGGCATCGATTGTTGTATAATACTATTCGGCTTGTTTGGTTGTGTTTTTTTAAAAATATTTTTAAAAAAACACAACCAAACAAGCCGAATAGTATTATACAACAATCGATGCCGATTCATATCCAACACTACACGTGACGTGTATAACTAACCACATGTATTTTATGAAAGAAAATATAGTATGAATACTTAAATATATTCACGCAAAAAATGTAAAACTGTTGTAGGTTTTCATACAGTAAAAGTATAGAAGTAAAAAAAAAAAAATTATTTTGTGTGCAATATTTTACATAGAAGAAAAGTGAAGCTTCTAATTTCGAAATGAATTGACAAATATCCATAATTGAGAGGGGAGTATATTAAACACTCCCAAAAATATATTACTAGATCCCAAATATCATTTTGCGTGAACATTTGACTAATCAAATTGAGATTGTTCTCAGCGAGTAAAAATAAAGAATCAAAATAACACAAAATAATAAATAAATAAATAAACCCAAAAGAAGCGTTTTTTATGTCATATGTATTAAGAAAAATGATTTATACCCCCACTGGGGGTCGACCCCAGTGAGGTAGAAGTACATGATTGGGAGACAAAAATAATTTTTTTTTTTTTTTTTTTTTATTTTTTAAATACATCTAAGTAAGGCGGATCTAAAAAAATATAAAAAATGTTTAAAATTTTAAAAATATTCACTAAAAATAAAAAAACACGAAAACTAAAAAATTGAGTTTTTAAAAAATTTAATTCAAAAAATTCAAACTAAACACACTGTTTGTAAATATTGATCCATATATATAAATATATATTAGTTTTCTACGCCTGCTATGCATAGGATTATGTTTGAAAATCAATTTTACATAAATATAGTATGAATACTTAAATATATTCCCGCAAAAAATGTAAAACTGTTGTAGGTTTTCATACAGTAAACATATAGAAGTAAAAAAAAAAAAATTATTTTGTATGCAATATTTTACATAGAAGAAAAGTGAAGCTTCTAATTTCGAAATGAATTGACAAATATCCATAATTGAGAGAGGAGTATATTAAACACTCCCAAAAATATATTATTAGATCCCACTATCATTTTGCGTGAACGTTTGACTATTCAAATTGAGATTGTTCTCAGTGAATAAAAATAAAGAATCAAAATAACATAAAATAATAAATAAATAAATAAACCCAAAAGAAGCGTTTTTTATGTCATATGTATTAAACAATCTTACGATTTTCAATCAACCCAAATAAAAATATATTATTAGATCTCAACATCAATATCAACATCGTTCTGCGTGAACATTTGACTAATCAATTTAGGCTTGTTCTCAATAAACAAAAATAAAGAATCAAAATAATACGAAATAAAAAATAAAAACCCAAAAGAAGCAATTTTTATGTCATATCTATAAACAATCTAAGGCATTGTTTGGGAAGGGTTAAAGTGACTATTTTAGTCATAAAAAATAAAATAGATTATTTTAATCACAAAAAATAAAATATTACATTTAACCCATCTTATAAAAAAAGTTAAAAAAGTTAAAAAAATCCCAAACTAAAATAGCTAAAAAAGTTAAAAAGTTAAAAAACTAACTCACTTTTCAAACGGAGGCTTATGATTTTCAATTAATCCAAATTTGCAGGTTGCATATCATTTTCACTGAATTTTTCATCTATTATTGTGACTAAGAAATCAAAATTCTATAGAACTACAATATTCAAAACAGAAAACATGAGTGTAAAAAGTCATGAATGGCATGCCACAATGCCCAAATTCACAAAATCAATTGGCAACTATCTTTTGTTTTTTTTTTTTTTTGGTGCTTCTGAAATGCAATTGGCGACTACCAATTCATCACATCAGTCATCAATTTTTAGTTTAGAAATTTATAGATAGTATGTCAAATTTACTAAAAACCCAAACAAAGAAAAGGGTTGGATCTTGTGTAATGTTCGAGGAAAAAAAATAGTTCTAGACAAATAACAGAGAAATGGTACCAGTGGAGAAAAAAATATAGACAAAGCATTACCATAGGAGAGGAACATAGAGAATGAGAGATTTTTTAGGATCAGAAACATGGATACAAATATTGTACTTGTGAACATTGTTTTCAAACTCGGACAGGACCGGCCGGTCGGACCGGGAACTGGGCCTTGTTCTGGTCTGGTCAACCCCTCTAAACCCGAAGTGGGGCCGAAACGGGGAAAACCCGGTGATCCAGTGGTCGAACCGGTAAAACCGGTGACCCGGGCCGGGTCGGAAAGGTCAGACTGGTTTTTATTTTTTTTATTTCTATTCTTTCTTTCTTATATATATATATATATATATATTTCAAAATTTTGACTAAAAATTCTTATTTCAAGAGTCTCCTCTCATAAGGAAGAGTCTCATTGAAAGTTTGAGAAGATTATGAAAGTCTAATCCTATTTATAAAAAAAAAAATTTCAAAGAGAACCTACAAAATTCTATGTGGGATTCAATCAAATTATTTGAAACATATTGATTGGAGGGATAGTTGAAAATTTCATTTCCCTCCAAAATTAAATCTAGCATTCAATCAATTTATTTGGAGGGAATGTATAAAAAATTTAATTTCTTTAAAATAAGTGACTTTTTTTTATCAATTATGACTTTATTAAATATTATTAATAAATACTATGCAACAATTTTTATTTTTATTTGATTATTTATATATATTTTTATTTATTTGTAATTTATAATTATATTTTTTAATTATATAATATTAATTATGATGTCACGGTTCGATCATTTTGACTCAACAGTTGAATTGGTGACCCGTCTATTTAATTTTTTTTTTCGATTTGCTTACCCATCCAATTTTGAAAACATTGCTTGTGAAGACCAAAGCAACGGAATTACTTGGAATAAGAGAAAACAAAAGGTAATAAAAGTAAAGGTGTTTTAACATAATGGAAGAGGAAGTGGAAAAAACAAAAATAACATTATTCACTAATTTTTCAAAGACACTTGGCACCATATTAACTTGTTTAGGAAGTACATGTGGTAATTTTTTATGGCTTTTAACTAAAGGGCACAATTTTACCTATACTGGCTTATTTTTTAAAGTTAAAAATTGATTTTTTTAGTTTTTTTTTTTAAAATATGTAAAAAAATAAAGAAGTAATGTGAGTCAAAAAAATTAAAAAACTAAAAAAATCTATTTTTAACCGAACAAGCCATTGTATATGATATATATATATATGTAATAAATTTTTTTAATAATAGTTGAAGCAGCTGTATCAACAATAAAGCCTCCGTTTGGGAAGTGGGTTGGCTTTTTAGCTTTTTTGGCTATTTTAGCCTGGGCTTAAAAGTTTGATTTGGGAAGGGCTTTTTGACTTTTTGAGTTTTTTTGTGAGAGAAGAATGTAATGATTATGGGTTGAATGTGATGTTTTATTTGTTATGGCTAAAATAGCCTATTTTATTTTTTATGACTAAAATAGTCAAAAAAGCCCAAACTATAGCTTCCCAAACGAAGCCAAAATGGCCTACAAATTGTGA
This sequence comes from Camellia sinensis, assembly GCF_004153795.1. Taxonomy (NCBI): domain Eukaryota; kingdom Viridiplantae; phylum Streptophyta; class Magnoliopsida; order Ericales; family Theaceae; genus Camellia; species Camellia sinensis. Next base: position 156,413 of record NW_021028397.1, on the reverse strand, counting down.
ATGGGATTATGAAATAATGAGTTTGACTTTTTTACGAAGCGAAAAAACTTTGTGTTTGAAAATACATATATATTTTTGTTAAATTGTATGACAAAATGGGAAACTTTGATGTATGTGGCTTATTTCTTTTTTTATAATAATCTTTTAAGTTTTTGATTTTTCTAATAACTTTTTAAACTTTTCCTTTTCTTTTTCTCCCGAACAATCTGAGTCTACTGATAAGTCTCCGTTTGTGCCACTGGTCCATTCTTGCACTTAATTTTCCAAACAATCAGACTCTACTGATAAGTCTCCGTTTGTGCCACTGGTCCATTCTTGCACTTAATTTTCCAGCACATGGTCCATGAATTATTGAATGGTGAAGAAAGATATTGCATCTCAGCAAACTCTACATTGGAAAGAAGAAAAAACATACTCAAAAAATTATTTAGTATTTATAAATTGTGTGAATTAAATTTATTATAATTGTGACTTGGTATATATTTTAAATCTACGCCATAAACTTATTTTATGAGGAGATTTCGAGGTATTATTTTTGTATTACATCTAGCTACAAGCAAATTAAAATGCCTAAAATTTAAGGGAAATATTTATAATAAAAACAACGAGTAGGGAAAATAATTAAAAATAAGTATAAAATTAAAAAGAAAAACAAAATTACAATAGCAATCAGAGGCTAAAAAAAAATTACTTACTTTTTACTCTTTGCCTCACAACTTTTCTCTCACCAACCTTGCAACTGCAAGTCCTATCATCACCCTCCCGCCAACCCCTTCCCCACCCTCCTGGCATATATAACATTTCATTTACTTAGGTCAAGTTTGAGTATCTTAAATAAGTACACATTTTTTATTTTTTTTATCATATTATCTCTCTATTTTTCTGCATATTTTTTCATAAAAAGACAAAAAATACACTTATTTAGGTCATCCCAAACAACCCTTTAATAAAATTTTACAAATAATCTTTTTTTAATACATATTCTTGTCCAATAGAACTTTTAATAATGCACCTACTCTGCTAAAAACAAAATCATCACAACTCTTCAATGAAACTCCTAAAATAAGAGTGGGAGATTAGCTCAACAAAAAATCAGTTTGGTTTGAGTTTTTTGAATTAATTTTTTTTTTAAATTGAGTTTTTTGATTTTTGTGTTTTTTTTTTTGTTTTAGTGAATATTTTTAAAATTTTAAACATTTTTTTTACTTTTTTAGATGCACCTTACTTAGATGTATCTAAAAAATAAAAAATTTGTGAAAAAATATTTTAATAAATATATAAAAATACAAAAAAATGTATTGAATTCTCGTTTTTTTATTTTTATTTTTTATACTTTTGGTATTTAGTAAATTTTTAAAAAGTTTTTTTCACAAATTTTTTACTTTTTAAGTATATTTAGTTAGGCATGTCTAAAAATTAAAAAAAAATGCTTAAAAATTCAATAAAAACAAAAAAAAAAACGAAAAATAAGAAAGTAAAATTTTTTGAAAAATACTTTTAGAAAACTCTAACAAAGCAAATGGATAACCTATTTAGAAAAAGTTATGTTGAATGCAAATTGAGTTTGTTATTATCTTTGTTTAAATTTATTTTATCTTTTTTTTTTAAAGGTTTAGAAGAAAGATAGTTGGGTTCTTTTTGAAGAGGTTCTGGCCCCAAAACTTTTTATGCATCGGCCGCTTTAGTACTTCTTTGCTACCAATTTTTTGAGCCAGCTATTTACTGTCATAATTTATTTATTTTTATGTGACTATCCTTGGTGTATGAGTCTAGCGACTTGTTTGGTTTGTATTTGAGAAACATGTTTTGAGATAAAAAATATGAAAATTTGTTTGGTTTGATTTTTTTTCAAAAGATGTTTTGAAAAATTATTTTGAAAGAGAATTTTGGAAAAAATGATTGATTTAATGTGTATGAGAGAGAGATTTGTTTGAAAAACTTGTAAACCAAACAAGTTTTGGAAAAAAAATTTGAGAAAATTTGTTTGGTTTGATTACTTTTGAAAACTTATTTGTAGAGAATTTTTCTCAAAATTTTTTGAGAAGCACAAACCAAACAAGGCCTAGATATCTCAGTAGAGGTTAGGCGCAAACTAGTCAATAAAAAGGTGATTAAGGCCAAGTTTGGCAAGTTCAGAATAAGTCAAAAAGTCAAAAAGTTACTCAAAAAATTAAAAAGTTAACACTATTCACCAAAAGTCAACAATTACAGCTGCACAACTCCCAATTCTAATTTTCTCTTACAAACCAATTTTTATAATTTTTTATTACACATTTTTTCATAAAAAATTAAAAAGTTAACCCAAACATCTATATTTTCTTCCTCAATTTTTTAGTTTAAAAAGATAAAAAATACATTTATTTAAAACACCCCAAACAACCCCTAAAACTTGAAGCATATAACTAACCAACTTGTTTGTGGTAAGTGAAGGATTTGAGACTAAGGCCTCGTTTGGGAACAGACTAATTTAGTAACTTTTTGGTTATTTGGCTAAAAAGGTAGGTAAAAAAAACTTGTATGTTTGGGATGACTTTTTGGCTAATTACGAAAAGATGTGCAAAAAGTAGAGAGAAAAGAGAATCTTTGACTTTTTGGTATGAGTTGTTGACTTTTTGGCTAATTTAGTAACTTTTTAACTAATTAACTAAAAAAATAAGTCCCCAAACGGGGCCTAATTAAAAGACATCATCGACTGACTGCTTCTCATTTATCACATTTACCTCTTCTGAGGAGGCGATATTTGTAAAACGGGTGCATATTTCTACTTGTCGATCGTTTTTCAATAATATAAAAAAAAATTAATTGATTTGATAATTATAATTACATAATTTCATTATATTTATCCCCAAAAAAAATATACGATCTATTTTTAAAATTATGCTTATAATCTTTTTTTTTTTTTTTTCAATTAATTTACACACAAGATTTACAAGAAACAATTCAAATTACTAAAGCGAGAACCCTCAAATTGCAACTGTCTCAGAATCTTATCCCTATTTGCTGCCTTTTCCTTTTATCTGTATGTTGTGTTTAGTTTGAGATCCTTAGACAGCTAAAGATTTGGTGGAATTTTCATCATTAAATGTGTGGGGTTGAGAGAATTGTATATGATTTTATAACCAGATTATATGTATCGAAAAAAATTGATAGAGTACTCATTCATCCATTTTCAAAGCGAGCTTTTTTTCATTTACCAACTAAATTATCAATTATTTTTCTTAAAAAATGGATGATTTATTTTTAAAAATACACTTATCGTCTATTTTTTTGAAATAAATATGATAAAATTAAAATACTAGATTGTCGGACCAATCTTAATTTTTTTTATGAATAATATACATTAAAAATTTTACAAAATGAATTGTTTATATTATCCAAATGAGACACATGATAGACTTCACTAGTCCAAGCAATTCTCAAGAGTATAAATTTTTACTTAAGTGAAACCCAATCTATTTTTGAGTAGTCATATACTGTTTAATTTTGTAAATAGTAATAATATATTGTTTAATGATTTCTTTGATAACGTAGTAGTAATATACTGTTTATCATTGAAATTTTATTACAAAATATTATTCTGTATATTTTGTGTGTAATTTATTTTCTATATAAATTTGTGATTGGTGTATTATTATTTCATCAGAATTATGACAACTGAAATAAACAGTACTGAGACTGTTATTACTCTGACCGCCACACCTGTTGTACCAGTGATGACCTTGGCAATACCGGTAAATCATGGGGAGAAGCCAGAAAAATTCAATGGAAATTATTTTAAAAGATGACAACAAAAAATGATATTTTATCTTACAACATTGAATTTGACTCGCTTCACCCATGAAAAAACTATGGGACTGAACGAAGAAGAAACTGACTGGCAAGTGGTTGCCACAGTCGATGCATGGAAACATGGTGATTTTCTGTGTCGGAATTATATCCTCAATGGGTTAGACAATACACTGTTCAATGTGTATAGTGTCAAAAGCACTGCTAAAGAATTGTGGGAATCTCTAGATTATAAATATAAGACAGAGAATGCAGGTACAAAGAAATTTGTTGTTAGTCGTTTTTTGGATTTTAAAATGATAGATTCCAAGACAGTTATTAGCTAGGTTCAAGATCTCCAATTAATTCTCCATGACACACATGCAAAAGAGAGGGTTCTCATTGAATTTTTCCAAGTAGCGGTAATCATTGAAAAATTGCCACCGTCCTGGAAAGAATTCAAGAATTATCTTAAGTATAAGTGCAAGGAGATGAAATTGGAGGAACTAATAATGCAGCTCAAAATTAAGGAGGACAATCGTGGTTTCTACAAGAAGTCAGGAAACCATGTCATGCAGGCTAAAACAAATATCGTGGGACATGAACATGGGTCAAAGTTCAACAACAAAAAGCGGAAGCATGATGGCAACGGTCCCAAATAAGGATCCACTAGTAAGATCAACAAAGGGATCAATAACGGGATTAACAAGAGGTTCAAAGGCAAGTGTTTTGTGTGCGGCAAAGATGGACATCGCGCTAAAGATTGTCACGTTCGCAAGGACGGAGGAAGTTCAAGCAAAAAGCCAACACAAATGAACATAGCCAAGGATTTTTATCTTTCTAATGGAGTGGCAGACATCAACCTTGCTGCAGTAGTCTCTGAAGCAAATTTAGTGGGCAATTTGAAAGAGTGGTGAGTGGATACTAAAGTAACCCGCCATATCTGTGCAGATAAGAAGATGTTCACAACCTACAAAGTGGTGGAAAATGGGGAACACCTTTTTATGGGAAACTCCTCCACTTCAACTGTAGAAGAACAAGGAAAGATCGTGCTGAAAATGACCTCGAGGAAAGAACTCACGCTCAACAATGTACTCCATGTGCCAGAGATTCGCAAGAATTTGATTTCTGAGTCATTGTTGATCAAAAATGGGTTTAAATTAGTCTTTGAATCTGACAAGTTTGTACTCTCTAAGAGTGGAATGTATGTGGGGCGAGATTATATGAGTGATGGGCTTTTTAAGCTCAATGTAAATACTGTTGTATGTAATTTGGCTATTAATAATAAGAACACATCTTCTGTTTATATTGCTAAGTCTTTTTTTTATGGCATGGTAGATTAGGACATGTAAATTTTAATTCTTTACCCAAACTTGTTGCTTTAGAATGTTTACCAAACTCAGAATTTGATCATAATCATAAATGTAAAATTTATGTTGAGGCAAAACTCACTAAGACATCATTTAATAAAGTAGAAAGAAGTACTGTACCTCTAAGTTTAATTCACATAGATATTTGTGATTTAAAATTTGTTCAAACTAGAGAAGGTAAGAAGTACTTTATTACTTTTATTGATGATTGCACTCGATACTGCTATGTTTACTTATTGAGAAGTAAAGATGAAGGCTTAGAAGCTTTTAAGCAATATAAACTTGAGGTTGAAAATCAACTTGGCAAAACTATTAAGATAATGAGGAGTGACAGAGATGGTGAGTATGATGCACCATTTGAGGAATTTTGTTTTGAACATGGTATTATTCACCAAAACATTACACCCTATTCTCCTCAGTCAAATGGAGTTGCTGAGAGAAAGAATCGAACCCTTAAAGAGATGATGAATGCCATGTTAATTAATTCAGGGTTACCTCAGAACTTGTGGGGGAAGGCAATTTTATCTGCTAATTTTATCCTTAACAGGGTACCTCACAAGAAAATCAATCAAACACCTTACGAAGTATGGAAAAGTCGACGACCTACCAACAATTACCTCAAAGTGTGGAGGTGTTTGGCCAAGGTGGCAGTCCCTAGTCCCAAAACGACTAAGATAGGACCAAAAACCGTTGATTGTGTGTTCATTGGTTATGCAAATAATAGTAGTGCATATAAATTTTTAGTTCATAGATCTAAAAATCCTGATATGCATGTAAACACTATTATTGAGTCAAGAAATGCGTTGTTTTTCGAACACATCTTTCCTTGCAAGGAAACTAAAGAGACAAGTTCAAATAAAAAAACTTTTGATACTGTTATGGGTATCAATGAAGACCACAATGATAATGAAGCAGATGAACCTAGACTTAGCAAGAGGGCTAGGATCTCTAAATCATTTGGTCTAGATTTTCTGACATACCTGTTAGAAACTGAGCCTCAAAACTTCAAGGAAGCAATGTTAAGTCCTGAAGCTCCATTGTGGAGAGAGGTTGTGAATAGTGAAATTGAATCAATACTACAAAATCATACTTGGGAATTGGTGGATCTTCCACCAGGGTGTAAACCTCTTGGATATAAGTGGATATTCAAGAGAAAAATGAAAACAGATGGTTCAATTGATAAATGCAAGGTTAGGCTTGTTATTAAAGGATATAGATAGAAGGAAGGCCTTGATTATTTTGACACATATTCACCAGTAACAAGAATAACATCTATTCGCATGCTAATTGCGATTGCAACTTTGTATAATCTAGAGATACATCAAATGGATGTTAAAACAGCTTTCTTGAATGGCGAGTTAGATGAGAAAATCTATATGGAACAACCAGAAGGGTTTCAAGTTCCTAACCAAGAGAAAAAGGTTTATAAACTTGTCAAATCCCTTTATGGATTAAAACAAGCTCTGAAATAATGGCATCAAAAATTTGATCACGCTATATTTTCGAATGATTTTAAGATAAACAAATATGACAAATGTGTCTATGTTTAAAGTACAGACAAAGGCTATGTCATAGTTTGTCTTTATGTGGATGACATCCTCATTATTAGAAGCAATAATGATATGATTAAATCCACAAAGAAAATATTGAACAAAAAGTTTGACATGAAAAATCTAAGAGTAGCAGATGGAATTTTAGGAATAAAAATTACTAAAACATCTAAAGGATATGCTTTATCTCAGTCTCACTATGTTGAGAAGAGTCTGGGGAGAAATTTGGAAAGCATGACGACCGTTCTGCTAAAACACCTATTGACATTAGTCTTCATTTGTCAAAAAATACAGGTGCAGACATATCACAATTAGAGTACTCTCGAATAATCGAAAGCTTGATGTACTTAATGAATTGCACTAGGCTAGATATAGCCTATGCTATAAGCAAATTGAGTAGGTACACAAGTAATCCAGGGTCCGATCCAGTACTTAGGTATCTAAGATATACCCAGAATTATGGCTAACATTATACCAAATATCCAGCAGTACTCGAGGGGTACAGCAATGCAAATTGGATATTGGATACTAAAGACTCAAAATCCACCAGTGGATACGTCTTTACCCTGGGAAGTGATACAGTCTCTTGGAAATCCTCTAAGCAAACATGCATAGCAAAGCCGACAATGGAATCTGAGTTTATCGCATTAGATAAAATAGGAGAAGAAGTAGAATGGCTTCGTAATTTCTTAGAAGACATTCCAATGTGGCCTAAACCTATGCCAGCTATATGTATTCACTGTGATAGTGAAGTAGCAATAGAGCGGGCACAGAATCATATGTTTAACGGTAAGTCTCGACACATTCGTTAAAGACATAATACCGCTATGCATTTGCCCTCACAAGGAATAATTTTCATAGAATATGTAAATTTAAAGGAAGATATTGCAGATCCATTGACTAAAGGGTTAGGCAGAGAACAAGTGTACCATTTATCAAGGGGAATGAGATTAAAGCCTATTACTTAAAAGTCGCCATAATGGCAACCCAACCTACTTGACTGGATATCCCAAGATCTAGATTCAAAGGGACAATCAAATTATGGATGACTTCACGTATTGTTAAGGAGGTTTACTCCTATCCATTTCTATGATAAGAAGAGTGAAACCTGCAACGTTAGTAGGATAAGTTTTGCTTTTAATGATTCTTATAGCTTGGACATCTAAGTGGGGTATAGTAAGATACTTTTAATAAGAAGTCGCCTATATGAGTGTGAACTGGGCCGGTTCTATGAGAATTGAGAAGGCTAAATTCTCTAGAGTACTCATGAATTACTAGGTGTTGTTCAGGGTCAAAATGAACACAACCGTAAGAACCAAACTGCGTTTGTAGATACACTATGTGTAGTCTATTGTCTTGGCTTACACAAATAGCTGAGCAATTCAAGGCATCACGTCCACTGGTTAGCCAGTAAGTTCAATAGGCTTTCAATAGAGGAGGTTCAAAGCCAAAAGCTACCTATCTCGATGTGGTGTATTTTCTTAATGTACTCTTTTTTTGTCTGCATCTTGTTTCATGTCCGTTATCGTGAATTCCATTCATATGGGGGATTATTGGAAAATGGCTTTGAAGAATCTTTATTTTTTGCTAACTTTGAACATTAATTAAGGTGGGATCCAAGCGTTATTTTTAACGTTTTTCATTGGGTTTAGGTTTAATGTCGCATAGTAAATAAAATCGTGTATTTGGTTGCTCAAAACTATTTCCTAATGAATGAGAATTCAACGCGCATTTTTGGGTTCATAAAAATGGATTTAGGTGGGTTTCCTACACATTTGTGAAATATGCTTGTCCCACATTGGAAAGACTTAAGGTTTTGAATTGATTTATATATCTTAGCTTGGGATACTTGGGATGGGCCCCAAGGGATACCTAAGTTTGTGGAACGGTAAGGTTATGAGTAAAGTGGGCTAGACCTATTAGACCCAAAACAAAAACCCCACGCGCGTGGCGCCACTGCCATCGTCGTCCATCCGGTTGGTCGGGCGAGCTGGACTAGGCTTGGGCGCAGGTGGATGGTGTGAGGTTGGGTTGGGCTTGTCCGGCCCAATATTTATCTTTTTGGGCCAAAAACATTTGTAATTTTTTTTTATTTTGGTTTCAAATTCAAAATAAATTAGTCCAGATTTTTCCTTAACCCAAACAGATCCCTAACGGGTTCAGACCCACCCGAATAGGTTCAAAGGGTTAAAAAAAGGTTCATTCAAATCGGATAGATCTGTATCTATCCAAACAGGTTTTTTTCTGTTTTGAATTTGTCTGAACAGTTGCCTATCTGTTGGCACCTATTCAAATAGCCACCAATTTTCCTATATATACCCTGTCATTCCAGCATTCATGGGCATTGAAAAAAATTCCAAACTTCTTCCCTTTCTTTTTCAGTTCTTCCTCTTGCGCTTCAACATCTGTTTCCGCATTTATTTTTAGGAAAAGAAAGAGAACGAGTTACAACATAATTTGGTTCATCAGACTTGATTTTGTAGTGTTGCAAATTCAAGTGTTAGTCGTTGCATCCTGGGAAGTAGACGTCGGTTAAAACTTGAAGCACCGGAGCGCGGGCTAATCTACTTTAAGGAGATTGTGTCCAACACAAGTCTTGACTTTAATTTCTGTAAGCGTTTAATTAGGAATTTAATTTATATAATTATTTTCTGAATTATTTTATTTTGTTATTTATTTTAACTATACATTTAATTTATGTAAGAAATAGTTTTGGAAAAACATATTTTTCCTCAATTTTGGTATATTTTTTAGGTGGGACCCATGCGCTAAAGTCGGCAGGTCTACATGGTAACACGTTTTATGTCGCGTTGTGATTCACGTAGTATATTTGGTTGCTCAAAACCATTATCGGGTGAACAGAAAATTGAAGCCAAAGTGAGCTCCATGGAAATGGTGTATTGGTGAAATTTCCATTAAGGTTTGAGTTAAAGCTTGTCCCACATTGGTTTGGTGGGCAAATTTTTGTGGGTTTATAAAGTTTGGGTTTGTAACTTGGGGAGTGCCCCAAGGGGTACCCAAGTTTTGTGGAAGGATGAGATTATAAGTAAAGTAGGCTAGACCCATTGGACCTAAAATAAACACACATGCGTGCGCCGCCGCCATCTGTTCGATCGGGCGTGCGGGCTGGGCTAGGCTTGGGCGCAGGTGCGTGGTGTGAGGTTGGGTTGGGCTTGTCCGACCCAATGCTTATCTTTTTGGGCCAAAAACTTTTTGAATTTTATTTTTCTAAAATTAAATTCTTACTATTTTTTGGAATTTGAATTTCGAAATTAATTCCAAATAATGTCCAGATTATTCCTCCACCCTAACAGGTCCATATATGTCCAATTAAACCAAACAAATTCAGTATCTGTTCGAAATTTAAACCCAACAGGTTCTTTACCTGTTCATTCAAACCGAGCAGGTATTATACCTATTCAAACATGTTTGCACATGTTTAATTCAAACCGAACAGCCACAAATTCCTCTATAAATAGACAAACCCTTATTTGGATTTTGCACTCTAATTTTCGTTCTTGTTGCTGTTTTGCTCTCTGCATATTGTTGCATTTATTTTTCTGTGAGAAAGTATATAAACACAAAGTGTGTTCGGTGTGCAAACAGTTTGTAGTACTACTATTGTTTGTTGTTGATCATTTTATCCTGGGAGATAGACGTCTACAATCTGAAACCACCTTGAAAAAGACGAATCTGTCTTAAGGACACAATGTTAAACGCTAGACTTGATTAGAATTTTGTTTAATAAATACATAAGGTTAGTAATTAATTGACTTTCTTTTTTTATTTATTTTTATCAGATTTTGATTTTGTTTTTGTAACAAAATACGAATCTATTGTTTTATTTTATTTTCTTTATTGGTTTGATTTTGTAATCAAACAGTCTCTCTTCTTCTTTATTTCTTTTGTTTGTTGTTAAGTACACAAACATTATTTATTCTTAATACAGTGAAAATTGTCCAACAATCTTAAGACAGATTATTATTTTTTTTGGTGTCTTCATTGTTTTTATTTTCTATACTTTTTTACAAAGTGATATTCTGGTTGAAAAATATAAATAGTAGTCATATACTGTTTGATAAATAGTAGTAATATACTGTTTATTTTCTTTGACAACTAGTAGTAATATACTGGTGTCATTAATAATTTCAGATTATTAATTTGTGTTGTAGTGTTATAGAAAATTATTGTGTAGTATTTTATTTTTTTGGTTTTAGTAACTAGAAAAATAAAATTATTTTGTGTTGTAATTTATTTTCTGGTTTAAGTAACTAAAAAATTAATTTGTGTTTTGATTTTTCTGATTTTTGTAATAAGATATTATGACTACTGCAACTAAAAGTGGTACTCTAATCGTTACACCGACTCCGGTCTCTATCCAGAACCATGTTCAAGTTCCAATAAATCATGGAGAAAAACTGAAAAAATTTAATGGCACCGAGTTTAAGAAATGGCAGCAAAAAATGTTGTTTTATCTTACAACTCTAAATCTGGCCCAGTTTATCCGTGAAGAGGTTCTAGTACTGAAAGTGGATGAAAGTGATCGGCAAGTTGTTACCGCTGTAGACGCTTGGAAGCATTCTGATTTTCTGTGCAGAAACTACATCCTCAATGGCCTTGACAACATGCTCTATAACGTTTACAGTCCTCTAAAAGCAGCAAAAGAATTATGAGATTCTTTGGAGAAAAAATACAAGATAGAGGATGCCGGCATAAAGAAATTTGTTGTTGGTAAATTTCTGGACTTCGTTATGGTAGACTCATAAACGGTAATTTCTCAAGTTCAAAGTTTTCAATTAATTTTGCACAATATTCATTCTGAAGGTATGTCTCTTAACAAGTCTTTCCAACTCGTTACTTTAGTGGAAAAGTTACCACCGACTTAGAAAGATTTCAAAAATTATTTAAAACATAAACGCAAAGAGATGACTATGGATGAACTTATTGTAAGATTAAGAATTGAGGAAGATAACCGTAAGGCTGAAAAGAGGAATGGTAAAAATCCCGTTGAGTCCAAAGCTAATGTGGTTGAACAAGTGCACAAACCACATAATAAATAGAGGAAGTTTGTTGAAGATGGTTCTAAACAAGGTGACAAAAATAACAATAAGAAGTTCAAAGGAAAATGCTATAATTGTGGCAAGACTGGACATTAAGCTTCTGATTACCACCGCCTTAGGAGAGATTGCGAAAGTGCAAGCAAGAAGACCACCAATCAAGCCAATGTAACAGAATTAGATTACATGTTTGACGGGGTAAATGACATCAATATCTCTACTGTGGTGTCTATAGAGGAAGTTTGTTGAAGATGGTTCTAAACAAGGCGACAAAAATAACAATAAGAAGTTCAAAGGAAAATGCTATAATTGTGGCAAGACTAGACATTAAGCTTCTGATTGCCACCGCCTTAAGAGAGATTGCGAAAGTGCAAGCAAGAAGACCACCAATCAAGCCAATGTAACAGAATTAGATTACATGTTTGACGGGGTAAATGACATCAATATCTCTACTGTGGTGTCTGAGGCTAATTTTGTTAGAAATCCCAAGGAATTGTGGGTTGACATTGGGGCAACTCATCACATTTGTGCAGACAAAAAGATGTTCACTATTTATAATAAGGCTGCAAATGGTGAACAACTTTTCATAGGAAATTCTTCTACTTCTACTATAGCTAGACAAGGGAAGGTGATCTTGAAGATGACATCAAGAAAGGAACTTACCCTCAACAACGTACTGCACGTACTAGACATCCGAAAGAATTTAGTTTCTGATTCTTTGTTAAGTAAAAATAGTTTTAGGCTTGTATTTGAGTCTGATCAATTTGTATTAATAAAGAGTGGTATGCATGTTGGTAAGGGATACATGAGTGATGGTCTGTTCAAGTTCAATGTAATAACTGTTGTACCAAAACTTTCTATTAATAAGAATAACACATATTTTGCTTATATTCTTGAGCCAAATTTATGGCATGGTAGATTAAGACATGTAAATTTTGATGCTTTGCGTAGATTAATTGGTTTGGATTATATACCAAAGTTTGAAATTGATCCTAATCACAAATGTGAGATTTGTGTAGAAGTGAAACTAACTAAGACTCCATTTAAATCAGTTGAAAGGCAAACTGAACCTCTAAAATTAATTCATACAGATGTATGTGATCTTAAATTTGTTCAAACTAGATGAGGCAAAAAGTATTTCATAACATTTATCGATGATTGCACAAGATACTGTTATGTATATTTACTTAGAAGTAAAGATGAAGTCTTGGAAATGTTTAAACTTTGCAAAACTGAAGTTGAAAATCAACTCGGTAAAACCATTAAAATGGTTAGAAGTGATAGGAGTGGTGAATATGATGCACCTTTAAATGAGTTTTGTGCACAACATGGCATTATTCACCAAACTACAGCACCCTATTCTCCACAGCAAAATGGAATTGTTGAAAGAAAAATAGAACCCTAAAAGAAATGATGAATGCCATGTTACTAAGTTCAGATTTACCACAGAACTTGTGGGGGGAAACAATATTATCTGCTAATTACGTTCTTAACAGAATAACCCACAAGAAAACTAACAGCACTCCTTATGAATTGTGGAAAAGTCAACCACCTTCCTACAAATACTTAAAAGTGTGGGGGGTGTTTGGCAAAGGTAGAAGTTTATGTTTCTAAAAAGACTAAGATAGGACCAAAAATAGTTGATTGTGTGTTTATTAGTTATGCTCAGAATAGTAGTGCATATCGGTTTTTGACTTATAAATCAGAAATACCTGATACAAATGTGAACTCTATTATAGAGTCAAGGAATGCTGTGTTTTTTGAACATGTCTTTCCTTACAAGAAAGGACATGAATTAAGTTCACATAAAAGAACTTATGATTGTACACAAAGTCAAGAGACTAATGACAATTAAACACAAGAGATTAGTAATGGTCTCAACCAGCAGGATTTAACTGATGATGAACCAAGACGGAGTAAGAGAGTGAGAACATCAAAATCCTTTGGTCTAGATTTTTTGACATACCTGTTAGAAAATGAACCTCAAAGCTTTAGGGAAGCACTGATAGGTCCTGAAGCACCTTTGTGAAAAGAGGCTGTTAATAATAAAATTGAATCCATTATGCAAAATCATACTTGGGAATTGGTGGATCTTCTACCCGGTTCTAAACCTTTTGGGTATAAATGGATGTTCAAGAGAAAAATGAAAGTAGATGGTTCAATAGACAAGTATAAAGTAAGACTTGTAGTAAAAGGTGACAGATAAAAGGAAGGTTTGGACTATTTTGACACATATTCCCCTATGACAAGAATAACATCCATTCGCATGCTTATTGCTATAGCTGTGTTGTATAATTTAGAAATACATCAAATGAATGTTAAAACAGCTTTCTTAAACGGTGATCTAAATGAAGAGATCTATATGGAGCAACCCGAAGGGGTTGTAGTACCAGGGCAAGAAAAGAAAGTTTGTCGGCTTATAAAATCTCTTTATGGATTAAAACAAGCGTCTAAGTAATGACATGAAAAATTTGAAATTTGATCATGCTATGCTTATTAATGGGTTTAAGATAAAAGAATATGACAAGTTCATCTATGTTAAAAACACTAACAAAGGGTTTGTCATCATTTGTCTTTATATAGATGACATGCTTATTATTGAAAGCAATCAAAACATGATCAAATCAACTAAGTAAATACTGAACAAAAGATTTGATATGAAAGGCATGAGAGTCGTAGATGTTATATTAATAATAAAAATTACCAAAACATCTGATGGATATGCATTATTTTAATCTCATTATATTGAGAAAATTCTTGATAAATTTATCAAGGATGATATGAATGTAGCTAAAACACCGGTAGACATCAGTCTTTATTTATCGAAAAATAAAGGAGATGCGGTGTCTCAGTTAAAATACTCCTAAATCATTGGAAGCTTAATGTACCTAATGAATTGTACTCGTCTTGATATAACTTATGCTGTCAGTAAATTGGGTAAGTACACTAGTAATCCCGGAGAAGACTATTGGAAAGTGATCATTCGGGTTCTTAAATATCTAAGATTTACCCATGATCATTGTTTGAACTTTACTCGATATCCTGCAGTACTAGAATGTTATTGTGATGCCAATTGGATATCGGATACTAAAGATTCAAAATTCACTAGTGGATATGTCTTCACTTTGGGAGGCGCTGCTGTTTTTAGGAAATCCACAAAACAAACATGCATCACACGATTCACAATGAAATTTGAGTTCATCGCTTTAGACAATGCAGGTAAAGAAATAGAAGACATTCCAATGTGGCCAAAACCTGTGCCAGCTATTTGGATTCATTGTGATAGTCAATCTACAATAGGTAGGGCACAAAATCATACGTATAATGGTAAGTCACGACATATTCGTCGTCGACATAATACCGTAAGACAATTGCTCTCAAATAGAAAAATCTCAATAGATTATATAAAATCTAAAGAGAATATTGCGGATTCGTTAACAAAAGGTTTAACAAAAGAGCAAGTGTATAGTTCATCGAATGGGATATGATTAAAGCCTATTACATAAGAGTCATCATAATGGTAACCCTACTTAAATTACAGGAGAACCCAATAATTAAGTTCAAAGGGACAACTAAGTTATGTATGGCTTGCTAGAAATCACCAAAGGATTAAAATTCCATACCCATTCCTATGGTGAGAGTGATATCTGCAACATGTGTTATATGCAGGGGTTTAAGGATAAGCTTTGCTTTTAATGATTACTTATATCTTGATTTAGGCATAAAAACCAAGACGAGTATAAGAGATACTCACAATAAGAATCACCTATATGAGTGTCGAACAAGGGCCAGTTCTATGAGAATGAAGAGGCTAAATTTTCTAGAAGCACTCATGAACAACCAGGAGCGTTCAAGGCCAAAATGAACACAACCGTGAAAAACACGATGTGTCAAAAGATATTTGTGTAAAATCAATTGTATTTGCTTATACAAACAGCTGAACAATTCAAGACATTGCGTCCATTGGTTAGCTAGTAAATCCGATAGGTTATCACAAAGGAAGGTTAAAGGCCGAAAGCTACCTATCATGATGCAAGATATTTTTGATTTATACTCTTTCGACAAATTCTACATATTGTTGCATTTTCCGTTATCATCATGTGGCACCCTAATTGTTTAATTAATTTTAAAAAAAAAGTAAGTAAATAAACAAATAAATAGAAAGTGAAATAAAATAAAATATATGATTTTATAATTATACTCGCAAAAGTATTACAAGCATGGTATAGTAAGGTGATTAAAATATTTTCCTAGACCAAACTAAACCTAACCATAAAATTAATAAATTATGTGGGCTAAGGTAGAAATAGACTAAAGTTTAGATGTGTTGGCTGCACTGGAAGTTAAGTTGTCATTAGGCATGGAATGGCTTTGGTTAAAGCAAGCCACATGGGAGGCTAAAAAGGCCAAGTAATGGAGCCTATAGGGGATGAATAGCTTCATAGGGTGGTGAATCAGCTTCTATGGGCCGGTATATAAGGAGTAGAGGCCTTGGCAAGACAAAACGAGATAGAAGAGAAGTGAAATAGTAAATAAAAGTAAGGAGTGCGGAAGGAATATATAGTAGGAGCTAATATTAAGGTGAGTTGTATTATACCTTGAGTTATCATAATATGTTTTCTATAGGCATGGAATGGCTTTGATTAAAGCAAGCCACGTGGGAGGCTAAAAAGGCCAAGTAATGGAGCCTATAGGGGATGAATAGCTTCATAGGGTGGTGAATCAGCTTCTATGGGCCGGTATATAAGGAGTAGAGGCCTTGGCAAGACAAAACGAGATAGAAGAGAAGTGAAATAGTAAATAAAAGTAAGGAGCGCGGAAGGAATATATAGTAGGAGCTAATATTAAGGTGAGTTGTATTATACCTTGAGTTATCATAATATGTTTTCTATATGTCTTGAGTTACCATAATATATTTTGCGAATGTTTTGAATTATCATAATTTATTTTATATCATTTATGTTTTATGGTTATGTTAATGTTTCAATTACGTAGATTATTTTCTGAACTTTATTTATTTAAATTGAAACCCATAGATATATTTGTTTAAATTTTAAAAATTATTTGACAAAAATTTTATAGACAATTATGTTCTGTAAGTACCACCACGGGAGTCTCGCGCCTTGGAAGACTTAAATAAACCTTTGGCCTCTATTTGGCCATCTTGTGGTCCTCTATTTGTCATGGATCCATTGACCCCTATTTAAATTGTCACTCCAATGACCCATGTTCTGTTCTGTTATGTACCGTGGTTATAGCTATTTACGTAATTTTTATTTCAATTTCTGCCACTTAAATAATTTATTTATGCAACTTAAATTATTTTAATGTTTTAGCTTAAATAACTATTCATGGTTGTTTTGTGCCCCTATATTCACAATATAATTTTTCTCACTCTGCTATGTGTTTATAGTTGTTACCCTTTTCAGGTGACGAGACTTAGTAGGATCAAGATGGGAGATAAACCACAGTATTTTTTTTTTTTGTACTATCTGTATTTCTAATTGGACACCTGGAATAAAATAAAAGCCCAAATGATTTTGTTTGTTTCCTTTTAATAAACATTGGTACCAAATTATTTTATTTTGATTTATTTAATTTATCCGCTTGCGCTACGACTACAAAATTATTAGAATTATTTTATTCTTATCTTGTTGAGATGCCGAGCCTTTGGGTACCGGGTTTGAGTCGTGACAAAAGTGGTATCAGAGCTTTTACAAAAAAAAAAAAAAACAAAACAAAACCCTGAGTGTCTATTAATAAATATATATGGGTCCTGTTATGGTGTGCAACCCCTTAAGGTTGCACACCATATGCAACTAACACAAAAGGTGTAAGTGGAAGATGTAAACATAAAACAGGACAACAAACAAAAAGGCGTAAGTGTAAGATATAAGTTACACACTTAAGAAAAGTATATATATACTGTCATAATATAAAATAAATAAATAAAATATTGTGTCCAACATGATTTAAATAAATATTGGGTAGGCTAAGTTTTCCTGTGTTGTAGGACATGGCACACTAGGAAAAATTGATTTGGTTCGAGCCCCAAAGAGCGCATCTGGCCCCTAACTTATTGAAGGGATGAGGGGACTCAGAAAGCACTATCGAACAGACCCACCCCGACCTTGACTGACTCATGGAGAGGCTAGTATATTTGTAGGTCGACCTTGACGAGGACTACCTGTTTTGGAGACTTAATCGAGCTAACACCCGAGAGAGATACATTGGGCCAACACACGTCGTCAGATTGGCACATCTGCATTTCTTGGTTGCTCCCTTACCCCTAGGCATTTCTTGGTTGCTCCCATACATTGGGCCGATACCCTAGCAGTCACATTCGCACTACTACACCTCCTCCACAGCACATTGTCTAGACCCCAACTGTGGACTACACTAACAGTACTACATACTTAGAGATACCTGTACAGCTCACTGGGCGGCAGTTTTGGGGATATGACCACGGTGTACCAACCTACATGGTCCAGGTAATTTGGCCCTGTTTTGGGATTGAGCTCAGTGGATGGGAGTTTGAGTCCCTCGTGCAGCAGGAGTTCCTATAGCTGTTCCATGGCCCAGTCTTCCAGAGCCAGTTTTTGTGGGGGCTTAGTGACCTATTCTAGGAGCATGACCGAGAGATGTTGCCGATCTTTTTTTTTTTTCTTGGGAGCTCACAATGACTAGTCTAATCCTTTTGTTTTTGTATTAATAAGATAAGACACTAATTCTTGATTGTATTTTAAGTACGTTATAGTAATATGTTTTCTTTTGCATAAGTAAAAATGATATATGCACTGTTATAGTAACTTGAACTGTTATAGTATCTTGTGAATTATAGATAATTAAATGTATACTAAATGGTTCAAAAGAAAAGAATGGGAGTTCACTAACCGTTTTCACCTTGTAGTAATGGCTAATGATAGAAATGGAACCAGATCATTGGTCAGTGGTACTGATCCAATGGAGCAAATCTTGGAAAGAGCAGTTACTAGTTTTCTGCGAGCCCTACAAACCAACATTAATAGCGGATTGCCTGAACGATGAGAAAAACCAACTACAATAAAACAGTTCCAGGACTTGAAACCTACCATATTCAATGGCAGTACAAACCCACTAGTAGCAAAAGCTTAGGTCAGAGATATGAAGAAATTTTTTGCGCACTACCTTGCACAGAAAGGCAAAAAGTGACTTTCGCCACATTCACTTTCAAAGACGATGCACAAAAATGGTGGCTACTTACCCTGCAGAAAGAAGATATTGTGACTTGGACCAGATTCTTAGAGGTATTCTATGAAAATACTTTCCAGATTTGCTGCAGGAATAAAAAGCGTCAGAATTCATACATCTAAGGCAAGGAACCATGATAGTGGCCGAATACGAGAGCAAGTTCACACAACTGGCTCAATTTGTGACATACGTCATCCCTACCGAAGCTCGAATATTCAGGAAATTTTAAACAGGATTGGATGCTAAAATCAAGGACAAGCTGGAGGTTTTGAAACTAACAACTTATGCGGCGGTGGTAGATCAAGCATACATTGCGGAAAAAGGGATTAAAGCCTTGCACTCCGGGGAACCAAGCCAAATGAAGTGATTTTGGGAAAGAGATAATAGAAGACCCGGTGTCGCGCCTCCTAAAAGGGTAAATACAGGCACAACTAGTTCAAGCAATCAAGGTCCTACGAATCCCAGAGGTGGCGTCATTCCAACTTGCTTTACCTGTGGAAAAACTTATTGGGAACAATGCCGTCGAGACATGGGAGCATGCTTTAGATGCGGCCATTGCCAAGTTGGCCACTTGCTGAGAGATTGTCCCAAGCTTGCCAGTTCTATAGCCAGCCCCTCTGAACCAGTCCAAAAACCCGCGATACTTGGAGGAGTGAGGAATGACCAAAAACGCCAAGAAGAGACTTTGCCCTGGTACCTGGAAACCCTGAAGTTATTGTGAATGTTGTGTCAGGTAAACTTTCTGTTTGTGGTCACTTAGCCCATGTTATCTTTGACTCTGGTTCAACTCATTCTTTTGTTACACCACACTTTGTTACCAAGTTGGCGTCAACACCCGAACCCTTAGGATACATACTATATGTGTCTTTTCTTTCTGGAAACTCCGCCCTTAGTGCTGATGTGTACAAATCTTGTACTGTATTCTTAAAAAGGGAAACTTTACATGTAGACTTGATTCCCCTCTGCATTAGTACCTTTGATGTGATCTTAGGAATGGATTGGTTAGCTGCCAACCACGCCTCTATTGATTGTGAAGCCAAAAAGGTCTTCCCCCAGTCACCAAACCAACTCGAGCTTGTCTTCGAAGGAACTGGAGTCTCTCCCCCTCCATGTGTTATATCCTTCATGACAGCCCAACGACTTCTAAGAAAAGGTTGTTGTAATTATATCTATTGTGTGATCAATACTCAACAAGAGGCCCCCACACTTGATGCAATCCCTGTGGTTCGAGAATTCCCAGATGAATTTCCTGAAGACTTACTTAGCACCCCGGTCGACTGAGAAATCGAATTTACCATTGAAACCCAACCTGGTACACAACCAATCTCAAAAGCCCCTTACCGCATGTCCATGACAGAATTAAAAAAGCTGAAGACTCAACTCCAGGAACTATTGGACAAAGGTTTCATTCGACCACATACCTTACCATGGGGAGCTCCAGTATTATTCGTAAAGAAAAAGGATAGCACGATGAGGTTATGCATCGATTACCGTGAACTAAACAAAGTCACCATTAAAAATTGATACCATTTGCTACGAATTGACGACTTGTTTGATCAACTGCAAGGCGCTCAAGTATTCTTAAAAATTGACTTACGTTCTAGCTACCATCAACTAAAAGTCAAAACGAAAAGCATCAAAAAGACTGCTTTCAGAACTCGTTATAGGTACTACGAGTTTCTCGTCATGTCATTTGGCATCACAAATGCTCCAACGGCCTTCATGGACCTCATGAATCGAGTATTCAAACCCTATCTTGACGAGTTTGTCATTATCTTCATTGACGACGTTCTTATATACTCCAAAACGCCAAAAGATCATGAACACCACTTGTGAAAAGTTCTACAGACACTATGTGATCACAAACTCTATGCCATGTTGAAGAAATACGAATTTTGAATCACCAGTGTACACTTTCGCGGTCACGTCATTAACAAAGACGGCATCTTAGTTGATCCCCAAAAGGTTACAGCAATTGTGGATTGGCCACGACCCACTAACGTGTTCGAGATTCGAAGCTTCTTGGGTCTAGCCGGCTATTACCGGCATTTCGTGCAAGATTTTTCGAAGATAGCATCACCCTTGACCTAGCTAACTCAGAAAAACGCACCCTTTGAATGGACCGACAAGCAGGAACGTTGCTTCCAAGAATTGAAGAACAGACTCGTGACGGTTTCTATATTAGCACTTCCCGCTGAAACAGAAGGGTTCGTAATCTATAGTGATGCCTCATTCAATGGTTTGGGTTGCGTTCTATGCAAAATGGGAAGGTCATTGCATATGCCTCACGTCAACTAAAAACCCACGAGAAGAACTATCCGACCCACGATCTGGAATTAGCCGCAGTAATCTTTGCCCTCAAAATCTAACGTCATTATCTCTTTGGAGTAACCTCCAAAATTTACACAAATTACAAGAGTCTCAAATATCTGTTTACACAGAAGGAATTGAATATGAGGCAACTATGATGGCTGGAATTTATGAAGGACTATGATATAGAAATCCATCACAACCCCGGCAAAGCTAATGTAGTAGTAAACGCATTGAGTTGAAAGACGACCAAAAGTTTGGCACGTACCCTCGTTCTCTGCAAGATCAATGGGCTGTTCGCCAACATAATTATGGAACCCAAGTTGATTGAAGAAATCAGAGTCCGCCAATGTGAAGACAAACTTTTGAAGAAAAAGTACGAGGAGCAAAAAAGCATGCCCGATCCTGACTTTACGATGAGCAATGAGATGCTAAAATTTCATAATCGAATTTGTATACCCGACCTTCCAGAACTCAAGAAAAAGATATTGGTAAAAGCTCATTACTCAAGGTTTGCGATTTACCCTAGCAATACGGAGATGTATCACGATCTGAAGGAACGCTATTGGTGAACAGAAATGAAGAAAGACATAGTAAGCCACGTCTCCAAATGCCTGCTTTGTCAACGGGTTAAAGCAAAACACCAGAGGCCTGCAGGAATGTTGTAACCACTCCATATTCCTGAATGGAAATGGGAGTACATTACTATGGACTTCGTGGTCGAGCTACCGCAATCAGTCTCGAAGAATGATGCAATATGGGTTATTATAGATCGATTGACGAAGTCGGCGCATTTTCTACCAATCAAAATTATGTACTCCCTGTCTAAATTCGCCACTCTATACATTAAGGAAATCATTCGTTTGCATGGTACTCTAGTTTCAATTGTATCCGATAAAGACCCCCATTTTGTGTCTCACTTCTAGAACAAATTGCAAGAAGCTTTGGGAACCACTTTAAAGTTTAGTATGACTTATCACCCGCAAACTGATAGGCAATCCGAAAGAACAATCCAGACTTTGGAAGATATGTTACGTGTGTTTGTGCTAGACCTCAAAGGTAATTGGGATGATCACCTACCTTTGGCAGAGTTCGCTTATAATAATAGCTATCATACAAGCATCAGAATGGCACCATACGAAGCACTGTGTGGAAGACGATGCCGATCACCTCTGTGTTGGATGGAAGTCGGAGACAGGAAACTGCTAGGACCCGAAATCGTGCAAATTACAAATGATAAAATTCAACTCATCCAATAGTGAATTCGTACTGCTCAGAGCCACCAGAAAAGCTATACTAATACATGAAGACGGGACTCTTAGAATTTCAAATAAGAGATCATGCGTCCCTAAAGATCTCACCAACAAAAGGGGTTATTCGATTTGGAAAGCAAGGAAAGTTAAACCCACGTTACATCGATCCATTCGAGATACTCGAAAGGATTAGCCCTGTGACATATCGCCTTGAGCTTCCACCCGAACTGTCCAATGTCCACAATGTGTTTCACGTTTCGATGCTTCGTCAATACCTTCAAGATCCAGGGCATGTTGTCGATTATGAGAACTTGGAGGTTCAAGAAGACCTCTCTTATGAAGAACAGCTTGTGCAGATTCTCGATCATCGTGATCAAGTCCTTCAAAATAAGACTATACCTCTTGTAAAAGTCTTATGGAGAAACCATCGTATCGAAGAAGCAACATGGGAAAATGAAAGTCAAATGCGAGCCAAATACCCACACCTCTTCGAAAACCAAGGTACATCAAGTTTAGGGACAAACTTGTTTTAGGGAGAGGAGAAATGTGGCACCCTAATTGTTTAATTAATTTTAAAAAAAAAGTAAGTAAATAAATAAATAGAAAGTTAAATAAAATAAAAATATATGATTTTATAATTATATTTGCAAAAATATTACAAGCATGGTATAGTATGGTGATTAAAATATTTTCCTAGACCAAACAAAACCTAACCATAAAATTAATAAATTATGTAGGCTAAGGTAGAAATAGACTAAAGTTTAGATGTGTTGGCTACACAGGAAGTTAAGTTGTCATTAGGCATGGAATGACTTTGGTTAAAGCAAGCCACGTGGGAGGCTAAAAAGGCCAAGTAATGGAGCCTATAGGGGATGAATAGCTTCATAGGGTGGTGAATTAGCTTCTATGGGCCGGTATATAAGGAGTAGAGGCCTTGGCAAGACAAAACGGGAGAAAAGAAAAGTGAAATAGTAAATAAAAGTAAGGAGTGCGGAAGGAATATATGGTAGGAGCTAATATTAAGGTGAGTTGTATTATATTTTGAGTTATTATAATATGTTTTTTATATGTTTTGAGTTATCATAATATATTTTACGAATGTTTTGAGTTATCACAATTTATTTTATATAATTTATGTTTCATGGATATGTTAATGTTTTAATTACGTGAATTATTTTCTGAACTTTATTTGCTTAAATTGAAACTCATAGATATGTTTGTTTAAATTTTAGAAATTATTTGACAAAGATTTTATAAACAATTATGTTCTGTAAATACCACCACGGGAGTCTCACGCCTTGAGGGACCTAAATAAACTATTGGTCTCTGTTTGGCCACTTTGTGAGCCTTTGTTTGTCATAGATCCATTGACCCCTGTTCTGATTGTCACTCCAGTGACTCCTGTTCTGTTCTGTTCTGTTCTGTATCGTGGTTATAGCTATTTACGTAATTTTTATTTCAGTTTCTGCCACTTAAATAATTTGTTGTATTATATTTTGAGTTATCATAATATGTTTTTTTATATGTTTTGAGTTATTATAATATATTTTACGAATGTTTTGAGTTACTACAATTTATTTTATATAATTTATGTTTCATGGATATGTTAATGTTTCAATTACGTGAATTATTTTCTGAACTTTATTTGCTTAAATTGAAACCCATAGATATGTTTGTTTGAATTTTAGAAATTATTTGACAAAGATTTTATAAACAATTATGTTCTGTAAATACCACCACGGGAGTCTCACGCCTTGAGGGACCTAAATAAACTATTGGTCTCTGTTTGGCCATTTTGTGAGCCTTTGTTTGTCATAGATCCATTGACCCCTGTTCTGATTGTCACTCCAGTGACTCCTGTTCTGTTCTGTTCTGTTCTGTATCGTGGTTATAGCTATTTACGTAATTTTTATTTCAGTTTCTGCCACTTAAATAATTTATTTATGTAACTTAAATTATGTTAATGTTTTAACTTAAATAACTATCCATGGCTATTTTGTACCCATATGCTCATAGTATAATATTTCTCACTCTATCATGTGTTTATAGTTGTTACCCCTTTCAAGTGACGAGACTTAGCAAGATCAAGATGGGGGATAAACCACAGTATTTTCTTTTTTTTGTACTATCTATATTTCTAATTGGACACTTGGAATAAAATAAAAACCCAATGGACTATGTTTGTTTCCTTTTAATAAACATTTGGCACCCAATTATTTTATTTTAATTTATTTAATTTATCCGCTTGTTCTATGACTACAAAATTATTAGAATTATTTTATTCTTATCTTGTTGCGACACTAAGCCTTTGGGCACCGGGTTTGAGTCGTGACACTTCAAATTCCATTCATGTAGAGGATTGTAAGAAATAGTTTTGGAAAAACAAATTTTTCCTCAACTTTGGTTTATTTTTTAGGTGGGACCCATGCACCAAAGTTGGCGGGTCTAAATGGTAACGTATTCTATGTCGCGTTGTGATTCACGTAGTATATTTGATTGCTCAAAACCATTATCGGGTGAGTGAAAAATTGAAGCCAAAGTGAGGCCAAAGTGAGCTCCATGAAAATGGTGTATTGGTGAAATTTTCATTAACGTTTGAGTTAAAACTTGTCTCACATTGGTTTGGTGGACAAACTTTTGTGAGTTTATAAAGCTTGGATTTGCAACTTGGGGAGGGCCCCAAGGGATACCCAAGTTTTGTGAAATGGTGAGGTTATGGGCAAAGTGGGCTAGACCTATTGGACCCAAAATAAACACACACGCGCCACCGCCGCCTGTCCGGCCCAATACACACGGGGCGGGTGTGTGGTGTGAGGTTGAGTTGGGCTTGTCTGGCCCAATACAGGTCCATATCAAACAGATTCAGTATCTATTCGAAATTTAAACCCAACAGGTTCCTTACCTGTTCATTCAAACTGAACAGGTACAAATTCTCCTATAAATAGACAGATCCTCATTTGGATTTTGCACTCTAATTTTCATTTTTGTTGCTGTCATTGCTTTCCGTATATTGCTGCATTTATTTTTTTGTGAGAAAGTATATAAACACAAAGTGTGTTCAGTGTGCAAACAGTTTGTAGTGCTGCTACTGTTTGTTGTTGATCATTTTATCCTGGGAGATAGACATCCACAATTTGAAAGAACCGTGGAGAGGACGAATCTGTCTTAAAGACACAGTGTTAAACACTGGACTTAATCAGAATTTTGTTCAATAAATATATAAGGTTAGTAATTAATTTACTTTATGTTTTTATTTATTTTTATCAGATTCTGATTTTGTTTTTGTACAAAATAAGAATCTATTATTTTATTTTATTTTATTTTCTTTATTGGTTTGATTTTGTAATCAGACAGTCTCTTTTCTTCTTTATTTCTTCTGTTTGTTGTTAAGTATATAAGAATTATTTGTTTTTAATACAGTAAAAATTGTCTAACAATTTACACAGACCACTGTGGGGGTATAACAATTTGATATGTTAGCTTATAATGCATAGACTCAAGTCTGGCAAAAAAAAAAGAGGTACATGCAAGCTTCAAATGCATTTGCCAAATAAGTACGGAAATGATTGTCAATTGCAATGGTGCATAAACGAACACCACTCACCCTCCACATGAACAACCCAAACTGTTCTTCATGTCTTTTTAATTATGGGGAATTAACAGGTTATAGTGTATATTTGTAAAAATAATAAATAAATAAATTATCATTATCTCTATCGCAAGAATAATTATTCAATAGTCTCAAACTACTATGTGATATTATTTATATGATAATCCAAATCAAAGTAAGAAATTTTACGAATAAATTATGCTGACTAACCTTTGTTAAGTAATTTAGAGATGAAAAATAACTCACTTGAGAGGTGTGTTATTGTTACTTGCTGATCAAAGATATCACGGAAATAATATACGTTATATTTTAAAAATATCTAATAATTTTTCATACCGTGACTAGTTAGATTCTAAAAACAAGCCATGCATGAAATCCCAATGATAATGTAAAAAAAAAAGTACATATACATGACACTCCCGTGATCTCCACTACGAAACATTTTCAACTACATAAAGAACAAATGAGTACTTGTGTTTATGTATGAATTGTTGGGTGATTATGTACTTTCATCAAATTCAAACCTATGTCAATTCTTAAACATTGCCACTGTGAAGTGGTGGATGTTATGTTATTCTCCTTTTCTTTTAATGGGTTTTTGGAGGAGGATTCTGTAACCAAAAAAAAAAAAATCGTTTTAAATTTTATTTTATTTGATTTTTTTTGCCAACAAACAAGTTTTAGTCACATTATTACAAAATTTAGAACCATGGTTTGTAATTAAATGAGTGAGTTTTATGTATTTTGACACCTTGCTTTTGTCTTCTTAAGATATGCTGATTTTACCAACTCCAACTATCAGCAGCTTTGCAAATCTAGTTGTTGGTGTTTGTAGAGCATTATTATTCAAATCTAGTTCAGATTTCATTACCCTCTTTCTTCAAAGATCATCCTAAAATCCATGTTGCCCAGTCTGTTTTTTTGGCCAGACAATTGAAGGTAAATGCTATTAGTGTTTTTTTTCTTCTTATTTTGCGTGTTTTTTAATTTTTAATTTTTATTTTCATTCGTGTACCATAGAGGCCAAAATCCTAAAAAGAAACTATGCACATTTGACAATTTCTTTTAAAGCTGATAAAAAAAAAAATTCTAAATATACAATTTTAAAATTGATGATAAAATAATGCTTATTCAATAATAATTAAGGAATTAACGGTGTAATTAGCTTTTCTTTTTGCTTTTTCTATGCAATTTGCTACATTAGAAAATAACCTCAAATTTTCATGGTATCAATATTAATTTTCTACTTTAAAACACATATGTTATTTTTTTACTTTTGACTAAGGGTTGGGAAGGATAAGTTATTTGGTAGTTTTGAAGTATTGTCACGTGATTTTTTAATAAAGTTGTATTTGATAAAGGAGTGAAATTTATACATTTGTATTAAGTAATTAAAAAATATAATACATGATGAATTATAATTGATAAAATATATACTTACGTGATGTACCAAAAACAACTATTAGAATTAATGTATAAAGAAAGAGAGAGAATAAATTGTGTATATATTGATGTTATATATGTTATGTCTTTAACAATGTTAGAAGCTCCTTATATAGGAGAGGATTACAAACCTGAATAGGAAAGTGGCCGAAAGTAGCCGAACACTAACTTAAAGTAATGTATAATAAAGACAAGTACTAACCTATTAACATCATTACTAGCACTAATATACACTAACAGCCCCCCTCAAACTTGAGGAGGATAAAAATTAACCAACGTGAGTTTGGAGAGAGTAAAAAAATAGAAAAAGAAAAGAAAATAAAATAGGATAGGAGACACTGTATGGTCGTGTCAGATCGTTGTTAAAGACACGGTATGGTCGTGTCACACTGTTGGAGAAGACACTGTATGGTCGTGTTGGACCGTTGTAGCAGATAAGGTCTGGACAGTTTACGAGGTCATGCCGGACCGATGTAGAAGCTAATCGGAATCAATGTCGAGACAGTTTACGGGGTCATGTCGGACCGTTGTAAAAGTTGACCGGAATCATTGTCGGGACAGTTTACGGGGTCATGCCGGACCGATATAGAAGCTGACCGGAATCAATGTCGAGACAGTTTACGGGGTCATGCCGGACTGATGTAGATGACACTGTAGGATTGTGTATATAGGCTGCCCAAAAGATATACATGTACATATATATCGAGCCCTCAAAAGTCGCGCCCTCAAAAGGCCCACTGCATCAAAAGCCGTGCTCGACAGAAATCGTCGAGCGGCGAGCCATCAAAAGTTGCGCCGAACACGCGGCGCGCGCCCACTGCATCAAAATCCGTGCCCGACAGAAATCGTCGAGCGGCGAGCCATCAAAAGTTGCGCCGGACACGCGGCGATGCACATGATCGACAGAGTGTCGTGTCGTCCGCGTCGTCATTGTCTATATAAACCGAGGCGGAGGCTGTGCAAACCAAACCAGTCTGAAACCTCTGAACATCTTCGTGCTGAAACACTCTACAACCAACCCTTTCTGACATTACTAGTTTGAAATCGCTGCTGCTCGGAAACACTCAACAACCCAAAACATGGCCTCTTCTTCCCGTGGTCTGCTCACTCTCTTTCCAGACCTCAACGAGTCCACAAGAGAGATAACCGGTGCGGTTGCCCTTGAACCTCAACCAAGCGCCCCTGGTTTTGCTCCGTTGACCTTTCCTATGCGGTCTGTGGAGCAAATAATGGCAGCGCAATCAGATATTTAGGCCAATCAGTATACATTGAAGTCATGTGTGGAGAACATGACTGCAGTCACAAACTTGTCGCACCGACTTCAGAGTCGGACAAATGAGGTGCAGCAGTTAAACGCCCAACTGGCTCTGCTCCAGCGCATGTATAAGGATGCGCGAGCAGAAATATGTGTACTAAAGGCGGAAAACACACGGAGCTGAAACGAAGGCCACCTATTAATGTTCCGATTCGGATGGTCCGCCATAACTTTGCTGCGGGGGAGGAGCAAGGGGGAGTTTGTAACAGGCTCGGCGGCGTGGGAAACACGGGGCACACGTCAAGGGCCGTCCAGGACAGAGGCAGAAAGAAGAGACCGCGGCAGGTAGAGAAAGGGGATAAGGAAGAAAAAAAATCCGGCTAATGGGTGGGTGTTTTGGTTGGTGTGGAGTGTGTGGGTTTTTTTTTTTTTTTTTTTGTGGTGTAAAATTGTGATCGGTTTGATCCCGGCAAGAAGAAATGCAGTTTTTTTTTTTTTTGTTTTTTTTGTTTTTTTGTAACTCTGCTGGTGAGAAACGCGATGGAAGTAGATTTCCTGGAATGAATAATAACAAGGTTTGGGTGTGCGAAATCTATATGGTATGAATGAATTTGAAAAAGGATTAAAAATATTGAGAAGAAGAAATAAGAAAAGAGAGTAGAGTAAGAATATATTTATAGAGTATACTATATATGGAAAGAGGCCGAAATGAAGGAAAGTGGTTCACGGTGGTTTCGGGCCACGGTTTGTTAAATCCAGGAATGGTGTTTGAATATTATATATATTTTTTTGTTAATAATAATAATAATAATTAATAATATAATGTATTAATGGGGAAAGCATGTGCGCCGGTGGGAGCACTGCATATAAAAGATATGAAGGTGGGGAGGAAATGGACCATAGAGAGAGTG
>NW_021028397.1:104982-126634 GCF_004153795.1 Camellia sinensis | reverse complement strand
CACGAGTGGGTGGGAATAAAATTAAGGGAAATGATGGATATGATTAAAGTGGGTCTGGTGGAGAGAAAGGGACCAGAGAGAGAGGGAGTGGGTTGATTAAAAATGTTTTCATCATTTCGACTCGCCATGGCGGAGGAAGCTTCGAGTAGTGGTGCAGCATGTTGGAGCAACATAGTGAAGCAGAAAAGCAGTAACACCGACGCAAGTCCGCACGGGTGAGTGCGGCGGCGGAACTCCTTCTTCATAACAGACTTGTGGAGTAAAGTGGATGGTTTGGCCGCTTCTTGGTTCTTCGTTGTTGCAAGCAACACGAGAGAACAAATCTCACTCTCTCGGAACTGTGGACCAAGACTCAAGTGTTTGCGAGGCCGTCTTCTACAAAATGGCACATAAACTATTGAAGCAACAGTCTTTCCATGATTCTCCACCTCTCATTCAAGGTTCAGTACCTTGCATTCGAGTTCAGTACTTGCCAGTAGAGGTGAAACTCAAAATTCTAAAGCACATTCATTTTGAAGAAGCAACACAGATTGATCTTTCCCCCTGGTTGAATGGTTACAGTTTTCTTGTTCGCCAACCCAGAGTGCTTGTAGGAGTTGAGGTTGTACAGATTGTTGCTCTCTTTGCTGAAGGTGTCACGCTGGCCGGGAAGGACGAAGCAGGCGGGAAGAGCTCCCGGAGGAGGGATCTTCAGGCGGATCTCGCAGCGGTCCTTGCAGGAGACGACGCAGAGGCGGCCGGACCAGATCTTGTCGGACTGGAGCCACTAGCCGCACTTGTAGCCGTTGTGGTGGCGGAAGACGACAAAGGCGGCTGCCATAGCGGCGGCGGTGATGAGGCTGCAGGTGGTGAACGCGAAGCAAGCTGTGCGAGCTGTGTGAGCTGGGTATTGGCTGACTGTCGCATGGGCCGACGGTGTGCGAGGTGGCGTGGGTCGAAGGAGAAAAGTGAGTGGTGGTGATTTTCAGTCCATCCATTTTCATTTTTGTTTTTATCATCAGTTTGCAACTTTACATTCAACCAACCCCGAGAGAGAGAGATGATATCGGTTTGGGGGGAGGGGCAGCACAAAGAAAGGTAATCGAGGGTCCAGAGAAGGGTTTGGATTGATGAGAGGAAAAGTGGGATCCAACGGTTGTGATCGGATCTGGTGTCTGCGGTGGTGAAATGTTTTGAAGAATCTGCCATTGAAGAAGAAATTAGCGAAATTTGGGTTTGTCCGGCGGGTGGCCAAGGCGAAGTTGCCGCCCGCCGGTATAGCGAAATTACTAAGTTTTTAACCTAACTCTGATACCATATTAGAATTAATGTATAAAGAAAGGGAGAGAATAAATTGTGTATATATTGATGTTATAGATGTTATGTCTTTAACAATGTTAGAAGCTCCTTATATAGGAGAGGATTACAAACCTGAATAGGAAAGTGGCCGAAAGTAGCCAAACACTAACTTAAAGTAATGTATAATAAAGACAAGTACTAACCTACTAACATCATTACTAGCACTAATATACACTACAACAACCAATGATTTTTCGGCGCGAGAGACTGTAGAAATCTGAAAAGAACCAAACTTAAACGAAAATAAATAAAGGGAGTCATGAAGTGACCTCAAAGCAGCTGATGTTAAAGGTGATTCTGAAATGTCAAAGCAGCTCTTCTTTACTACATAACTAAGCCAAGTAATTTCTGCGTCCATCATCGATAACTTGCACTCTACGTACAGTCCCAAAATAATTGTACATATCCTTCTGTAAAACCCAACATTCTCATAGCCACCTGCTTGTTTTGCAGCAAAGTCCATAATGTGACTTGTCCTCATACCAAATAATGCATTGCATTGCTTTGTGTCTTGTCGGCACTCGTAACATTCTGGTGTAAGTGAAGAAATTGAACACCAAGTGGCTCTATCATGGAATGATTGTGCTCTTTGAAAAATTCATTCACTTCATATTTGGAAGTACTCCGATTGTATTTGATACGAAAAGCAACGGCAACTAACTCTAGTTAATTGTTTTAGTTCTCTTTTACATTCTTTAACCTCAAGTATTTGGATTGTCTGTGTCTTTCTTTTGAACTACCCAATTCCTTGATATAACCATATTATTCTTGTCCTTATACAATGATCCCTTCGAATACTAAAGCCTTTCACCTTAGCACACGAATTATAAAATCTTTCTCCGTTTTCTTTTGAATCAAATGTATTTCAAACACATCCTTTTCAGTTAATTCATCCAGACGCTTAATATCTCTTTCAGCTGGAATATCATTAGAATTGATGATATCATCTTCAATATGAATATTATACTCACCATCATTACCGTCATCATCATCTAGTTCATATATAATGTTATTCTTGTTTTGCTAGTGTTGTCTTCCATCTGCAATAAGCATAAAAAAATAATTAAGAAAAAGCAAGTAGAAAATCGTAAGTAAAATACTAGGTGGTAAAATGGATAGTCAGTGGTAAGTGGTAAGTTGGGCATAAAGAGTTGCAAGTAGAATGAGAATGAATGGTAAGTGTTGTGTTTTTGAATGATAATTAAACTCATTTAAACCGCACTTACTACTCAATGAGACTGTACTTACTACTTTATCAGAATCCAACTTACTATCAATAAGACTCTACTTACTACTTTATCAAACTTGACTTATCAGCCATTTAAACCACACTTACTAGTCAATGAGACTATACTTACTATTTCATCAGACTTGACTTACCACTCATTTAAACCATACTTACTACTCAATACTTGACTTACCACTCATTTAAACCATACTACTACTCAATAAGACTGTACTTACTACTTTATCAGACTTGACTTACCATCATTTGAATCACACTTACTACTCAATGAGACTCTACTTACTAATTTATCAAACTTGACTTATCAGTCATTTAAACAACACTTACTACTCAATAGACTCTACTTATTATTTTATCACTCATTTAAACCACACTTACTACTCAATGAGACTATACTTACTACTTTATCATAATCACATTTACTACTACCAGTCATATTCTACTTACTACTTTATCAAACTTGAGTTATCAACCATTTAAACCACACTTACTAGTCAATGAGACTAGACTTACTATTTCATCAAACTTGACTTACTACTCATTTGAATCACACTTACTACTCAATGAGACTATCCTTACTACTTTATCAGACTTGACTTACCACTCATTTAAGCTACACTTATTACTCAATGAGACTATACTTACTACTTTATCAAATTTGACTTATCACTCATTTAACAATACTTACTACTAATTGGACTCTATTTACTACTTTATTAGACTTGATTTATCAATCATTTAAACTAAACTTAAGATACATTTACTATTTCATCAAAATTGATTTTTTTTTTCTTACTATTTGAATCTCATAATTTTTCTTTTAACTAGGTGAAATGTTGTTCCAACAAAACATAAAAATTATAAATGCAAAATATAATGAAAGTGAAAGTAAAAGAAGAAGAGACTTACCTAAAGAATTCCAAATCAACAACAATTCTATCTTAAAATCTTTGAAAGTTTTAGAAACGAACATCAAATTTTGTTTATGGAATATCAAATGAATTTGAAAATTTTCTATATTTTTGTTAATCATATTTCTCATAAATTGCATTTATTGTAGTAGATGAAAAAGATACTAAGTTTCATTCATTGCCATTCATTGCCATTAAGTAGATAAATAAATCAAATATTATATAATATTATAATTTCATATTTATTTTGTACATTTTTTTTTGTTTACATTCTATTTTATAAATTTTATATTTATTTTAAGGTTAGTTGCATTTTATTAATGTTTGAATAGTAAGTGTAGTTATGTGGAATAATAAGTACAACTATATTAAGTATGTTTAGTTGTTGTAATAAATTGAAAATCACTCATTTAAATCATACTTACTTTTTTATCAAATCTACTTATCACTTATTTAAATTACATTTACTACTCAATGAGATCTACTTATTACTTTATCAGACTTGACTTACCACTCATTTAAATAGCAATTTACTAAATGCGACTCTACTTACTATTTATCAAGCTTGACTCATTACTTAAACAACACTACTACTAATGGCAAGATCTCTAGAGTTTTTTTTCTAAGTTTCCTAGAGTGTGTATTGTGTGTTAAATTTAATGACAGTCACATCAATTTTTCAGCATAAATCTCAACCACACAATACATACTTTAGGAAACTTTAGAAAAAACACTCTAGAGGATCCTTGGTGACTACTTAATTAGACTCTACTTATTACTTATCAAACTTGATCATCACTTAAACAATACTTACTATTCAATGGGACTCTACTTACTATTTCGTAGACTGATTAATCAATCATTTAAACAAAACTTAAGACTGCACTTACTATTTCATACAAACTTGATTTTTTTTCTTACCACTTAAATCTCATAATTTTTCTTTAACGAGGTGAAAAGTTGTTCCAACAAAACATTAAATTTATAAATTCAAAATATCATGGAAAGTTAAAGTAAAAAAGAGATAGAGACTATAGAGACATAGATTCTTACCTACAGAGTTCCAAATCACAAACAATCTTATTCAAATCTTCAAATATTCAAAAATTTAAAAATAAACATAAAATTTTGTTCAATAATCCTCAATAAATTATAAATTTTTCTATATTTTATTAATTATATTTCTTCGTTGATTGCATTTATTATTTTTCAAGTGTGACAAATGAAAAGGAAACTAGGTTTCATTTATTACTATTAAGTAGATAAATAAATTTTAAAATCATATTTCATAAAATGTAATAAATTATAATAAAATGTATAGAATTCACATTTATTCTGTATATTTTTTTTCTTAAATACTATTTTATAAATTTTATATTTATTTTAGAGATTTTCAAAATTTATTATAACTTAATTTTTAAGTTTACCTGTTACCTGAATAGCAGGTTAAGTGTATTTTATTAATAATTGAATGGTAAGTATATTTATTAAAAATAGTAAGTATAATTATATCAAATAGTAAGTGTACTTAGTTATTGTGTAAGTTGAAAATCACTTTTTGGTTTCAAAACTATTGAAAACTACCTTATTTTTTACGAAACTATCTAGATTTCTTAACCTGGTTTTAATCATTACCAATCAATGGTTAGATTTTTGTTGACTTTTTGGCTTTCGAAGGTTATTATTGTAATTGCGAGCGTGCCAGCAAGGATCAATCAGTCCTTACAGAAAATTATTACCAACCAATTATCAGACGATTGTGTTTTAGTTCTCTCAGTTTCAATGAAAAGGACTTTTACTGGTGGCTTGATTTAGGAGAATTAAGCAAAATATCAATCAAATAAAGAACAACTGAAGCATTTCATTAGAATGAAAAACTTACAATGATTCAAACTCAGCCTTGTAGAGGTTTACAACACAATCTACTTAAAACTACTCCTATGAATGAAGTGCAGTGCAGTACAGGAATTTAAAGTATGGCTCGATTATATTAATGCCTTGTTCCATCTCCTAAAATAGAAGCATCTACACTCCCCCTCTGCCAAATCCTTACTGGACAGAGAGATTGAGTCTCCGCAAATAAGATCTTTCCACCTTACAGCCTCCACTTCCCCTCTCCAGCTGAGCGGAGCAAGCTTAATTTCTGCTCCGCTTTCTCTCACTTGTACTTCAATGTTCTTGAGGAGGAAGTCCCTCTCAAGAACCTTCGATGGGCTTGTGATTATTGACTCGGGTTATGTCCTCATCCCCTCGCCCAAGCAGAGCTTCACATGTTTTTGGACTAACTTCCATTGCTTCTCTACTGGCATCCGACCTCTATGGCCACCACACAATCTTTAGACCAACTTTCGTCCCTTCGAGTTCATGCCCAGTACAAAGAGAGAACTTCATTGAAGAATTCGATGATTTTAAGAATAAAGATTCTGCGTACTGGGATGACTTAGAGATAGACGAATTGGAACAAGGATTAAAAGAAACAACATTCGAAATAAAGGCTGAAGGCTCTTTTACGAAGTGAGAGCACATCAACTCATCAACCAATGTTAGAAGAAATAGAGGATAGAATAAAGAAAGAACAGAATTCATTGATCATTGTTGGACTATTTTCATGATCTTGTTATTTTTCCATTCCCTATTTTTATGAGCTTGAGTTTGTACCCAATAGGGCATTCAATGTAATTGCTTTAGTTTTAATACCACTAAGACTTTTTGTTTATTTGGTATGGTTTTATCTTATCTCCATTTGTCTTTAAAACAAATTCAGAGCTTCAAACTGAACAAGCTTATTTTCGAATTTGGACTCAATCGTTTTAAATGAAACACTAAAAGAACCAACAATGAACCTGTCCAATTTATGGAATAGTTAACATTTTTGTTGATTTTCATTTGAAATTAGTGCTTCGAATTTAACAATCTTACCCCTTAAAGCTTGTTTCGATCATAACCAACATATGGTCATGGTCAGTATGATCAATCAGTTTTAAATTGACCATTTTTCCTTAGAATAACAGTCCATACTTTCAAAATATGAAAGCTCCTTTTTTAGGGCTGCACTATTTAGGTCTAGAAAGAGAATCTTTCTTAAATACAAACCAATTATTGTTTTGATGTTTCAAACAGCAATTCCCACCTTAAGGATCTCAAGTCTTGCTTCGAAGGACATTACTTTCCTTGAGAAACCTAAAACAGGTCTTTAATTTCTTCGAAGTAAACTAATATTGAGCATTCTTTCATCTATAAGTATGAAATGTACTTCGAAGCTGCTTTTTAGTTTCGAAGCGTTTATTATTTGACTTTTGGGCCAAAATTTGGTTTCGAAGCCAAATACTTATTTCGAAGCTGGCTTCGACATCTGGGATGTTTTTTTCCCTCCAAAAGTATCAATATGGAGAAAAGCTCTCAGTGTTTGTATTTTTAGTACTTAACGAATTACGCAACATATCTTCCGGACACAAAGGTTTTTTCTTTAAAACCCTTTTTATTTCGTGCTCTGAAATCATTCGCTCGCTCAACACACAAACCCTTTACCTCTACCGATCTTCCATTTCTCTCTACTCCCCTTCTTAGCTTCATCCTCCGAAAAGTGTTCTATCAATGGCTTCTTCTTCATTGAAAGTGCCAGTCATAGAGCGTGCGAGCCCATCTGTAACCCTGAAGAGGATCATCGATGTAGAATGTGAGAAGTACAAGGCTGGGGAAAAAGTGCCATCGATAGACGCATCTTCATCCCTCGTCATCATGAGCAACAAGACTATGTGCTTGGGCCAATATTCAAGGAGATTCTCACTGAGCTCCAGCTCTATATCCTGTCTAGATGACCATTGTCTCCTTTACAAGGTGGCCTTGACTGAGGAACTGGAGACGAATCGCCCCCATCGATGTTGGCCTATAGTGAGACCAAGTGGCAAGAATGTATGATCGGTTGTTCCCTAATAGGACTCTGGACTTCAAGAACTCTGCCTTCTGATGTCCTCTGATTATCCAGGTTAACTATCTCAGAGGATCCCTTCTTAATTCCTGTTGCCCTATGCTTTTGGAATTCTGTTTTTAATTTCTTCCAATTTAGATGTGGGATGATGGCCTCTACTGTCTTGACATTTGCCATCTATTAGGATTATCTCCCATTGGAACCCCATTAGACCAGATTATCCTGACCTAGCAGTCCTCTTTTCCCTCCCTTTCTCTTAACTCATCTATAGTGACTTTGTCAAGGCTGAGAATAGAAGGGAGGGTCCTGTGACTGATAGGGAATTCTTTTCTTTCTTATTATATTGGCTTTGCAAGTTCCTTTTCTGCACCTCCTCTCAAAGAATCATGCCCGAATTTGCCTCTCTTCCAAAGCCCTTGTTTTACAGAAGAGGGTGGCTTTAGCTCCATACGTTCTAGGCCACGTATATAGAGCCTGTTCTCTTTTCTGTGAGAAACCCTTAGATGCCAATCAAGGAGGGCCATTTTGGATTCTTCAGCTTTGCTTTTTGCTTATTTCATTGAGTTACAATCCAAATGCCTTAAATTTTTTGAGCCCAACCTCTTACTCATGGCATGAGGCTAGCCAATGCTTCACTTTATCCTTCTACTTTTGCTTTTTACTTCTCTTTTCTCCACACTTCCAGCTTCTCCTCCTTCCTACTGCTTTCGTCCTTTCGAACCCATCACCATTGGCCCATCTTGGTTGAAGAATTTCTTAAGTGATAGGCTCTGTGCTTCACCTACTCATAAAGACATATGAGCTCTTTTTAATCCCTAGAGAATTATTCATTGGGACCTTGAACCCAGAGCTTACAAATGCATTGCTGAGTCCTACTGTCCTGCTCAATTTGCTAGACAATTTGGCTTCTCACAAGGGGTCCCAATACCTTCTATAGTAACACCAATCTAAGTCTTACCACTAGGGATTTTGAAAGTTCGACGGTCCAGACTAGAAGAGGCAACTTCTAAGTTTATACAAGACTTAATCGATTTTGAGTATACCCTTTTTCTTTCTCAAGGTAACATGTTGAAGAGGTACCACACCTGGTGGGCGACAAATATGAAAGTATACTTGGCCATTTCTCCTCAAGACCTACTGATGGTGTTGGATGTGCCCAAGCCCAAAGGAGTTGGAATTGTTACTTCTTCCACTGCTCTTATCACTTTGGTTCCTGTGCCTGCTACTACACAGTCTGCTCCTACTGCCTCAACTCCTTCTAGAGTTATCCGAGCCGCCTCGAAAAAGGTATACACCCTTGTCTCTTCTCCTTTTACCTTCTTTATATGCTCTTAGCCTTATCTTTAGTTCTTCTTTTGCGAAGGTGGTGCGAATGCCTCACAGGAGATTCTCCTCAGAAGACCCAGGCTCTAAATCTTCTCAAAAGCAAATGGCAACAAAGAAATGAGACTTTTACTTGAGCCTGAAAAGGAAGCACCTGAGGTTCAAGCGAAGAAGAAGAGAAGAAGAAGAAGAAAAAGAAGAAGAGAAGAAGAAGAAACTCAACAGCAAGATCCAACAGCTAAAAAGGAAGATAAAATAAAATAAATAAAGTGGTACTTGAGCCCACGGTTGTCTTCAAACCAACACAATGTGGTGCCAGCTATTATAATTAAAGTGGGAAATGACATATTAAACAAATATATATATATATATATATATATATTTTTAAACAAAAACAAATTGTGTGGATGTTGATAGATTAATAAAATATGAGAGAGTCGGTGGAATAAAGTAGGGGGAATGATGGATATGATTAAAGTGGGTCTGGTGGAGAGAAAGGGACCAGAGAGAGAGGGAGTGGGTTGATTAAAAATGTTTTCATCATTTCGACTCGCCATGGCGGAGGAAGCTTCGAGTAGTGGTGCAGCATGTTGGAGCAACATAGTGAAGCAAAAAGCAGTAACACCGACGCAAGTCCAGCACGGCGTGAGTGCGGCGGCGGAACTCCTTCTTCATAACAGACTTGTGGAGTAAAGTGGATGGTTTGGCCAGCTTCTTGGTCTTCGTTGTTGCAAGCAACACAGAGAGACAAATCTCACTCTCTCGGAACTGTGGACCAAGACTCAAGTGTTTGCGAGGCCGTCTTCTACAAAATGGCACATAAACTATTGAAGCAACAGTCTTTCCATGATTCTCCACCTGCTCATTCAAGGTTCAGTACCTTGCATTCGAGGTTCAGTACCTTGCCAGTAGAGGTGAAACTCAAAATTCTAAAGCACATTCCTTTTGAAGAAGCAACACAGATTGATCTTTCCCTCCTGGTTGAATGGTTACAGTTTTCTTGTTCGCCAACCCAGAGTGCTTGTAGGAGTTGAGGTTGTACAGATTGTTGCTCTCTTTGCTGAAGGTGTCACGCTGGCCGGGAAGGACGAAGCAGGCGGCGAAGAGCTCACCGGAGGAGGGATCTTCAAGGCGGATCTCGCAGCGGTCCTTGCAGGAGACGACGCAGAGGCGGCCGGACCAGATCTTGTCGGACTGGAGCCACTAGCCGCACTTGTAGCCGTTGTGGTGGCGGAAGACGACAAAGGCGGCTGCCATAGCGGCGGCGGTGATGAGGCTGCAGGTGGTGAACGCGAAGCAAGCTGTGCGAGCTGTGTGAGCTGGGTATTGGCTGACTGTCGCATGGGCCGACGGTGTGCGAGGTGGCGTGGGTCGAAGGAGACAAAGTGAGTGGTGGTGATTTTCAGTCCATCCATTTCATTTTTGTTTTTATCATCAGTTTGCAACTTTACATTCAACCAACCCCGAGAGAGAGAGATGATATCGGTTTGGGGGGAGGGGCAGCACAAAGAAAGGTAATCCGAGGGTCTAGAGAAGGGTTTGGATTGATGAGAGGAAAAGTGGGATCCAACGGTTGTGATCAGATCTGGTGCTGCGGTGGTGAAATGTTGTTGAAGAATCTGCCATTGAAGAAGAAATTAGCGAAATTTGGGTTTGTCCGGCGGGTGGCCAAGGCGAAGTTGCCGCCCGCCGGTATAGCGAAATTACTAAGTTTTTAACCTAACTCTGATACCATATTAGAATTAATGTATAAAGAAAGGGAGAGAATAAATTGTGTATATATTGATGTTATAGATGTTATGTCTTTAACAATGTTAGAAGCTCCTTATATAGGAGAGGATTACAAACCTGAATAGGAAAGTGGCCGAAAGTAGCCAAACACTAACTTAAAGTAATGTATAATAAAGACAAGTACTAACCTACTAACATCATTACTAGCACTAATATACACTAACAACAACCAATGATTTTTCGGCGCGAGAGACTGTAGAAATCTGAAAAGAACCAAACTTAAAACGAAAATAAATAAAGGGAGTCATGAAGTGACCTCAAAGCAGCTGATGTTAAAGGTGATTCTGAAATGTCAAAGCAGCTCTTCTTTACTACATAACTAAGCCAAAGTAATTTCTGCGTCATCATCGATAACTTGCACTCTACGTACAGTCCCAAAATAATTGTACATATCCTTCTGTAAAAACCCAACATTCTCATAGCCACCTGCTTGTTGTGCAGCAAAGTCCATAATGTGACTTGTCCTCATACCAATATAATGCATTGCATTGCTTTGTGTCTTGTCGGCACTCGTAACATTCTGGTGTAAGTGAAGAAATTGAACACCAAGTGGCTCTATCATGGAATGATTGTGCTCTTTGAAAAATTCATTCACTTCATATTTGGAAGTACTCCGATTGTATTTGATACGAAAACAAGCACGGCAACTAACTCTAGTTAATTGTTTTAGTTCTCTTTTACATTCTTTAACCTCAAGTATTTGGATTGTCTGTGTCTTTCTTTTGAACATACCCAATTCCTTGATATAACCATATTATTCTTGTCCTTATACAACTGATCCCTTCGAATACTAAAGCCTTTCACCTT
This sequence comes from Camellia sinensis, assembly GCF_004153795.1. Taxonomy (NCBI): domain Eukaryota; kingdom Viridiplantae; phylum Streptophyta; class Magnoliopsida; order Ericales; family Theaceae; genus Camellia; species Camellia sinensis. The sequence goes on along the minus strand of NW_021028397.1, from coordinate 115,290 downwards.
AGCACACGAATTATAAAATCTTTCTCCGTTTTCTTTTGAATCAAATGTCATTTCAAACACATCCTTTTCAGTTAATTCATCCAGACGCTTAATATCTCTTTCAGCTGGAATATCATTAGAATTGATGATATCATCTTCAATATGAATATTATACTCACCATCATTACCGTCATCATCATCTAGTTCATATATAATGTTATTCTTGTTTTGCTCAGTGTTGTCTTCCATCTGCAATAAGCATAAAAAAATTAATTAAGAAAAAGCAAGTAGAAAATCGTAAGTAAAATACTAGGTGGTAAAATGGATAGTCAGTGGTAAGTGGTAAGTTGAGGCATAAAGAGTTGCAAGTAGAATGAGAATGAATGGTAAGTGTTGTGTTTTTGAATGATAATTAAACTCATTTAAACCGCACTTACTACTCAATGAGACTGTACTTACTACTTTATCAGAATCACACTTACTACTCAATAAGACTCTACTTACTACTTTATCAAACTTGACTTATCAGCCATTTAAACCACACTTACTAGTCAATGAGACTATACTTACTATTTCATCAGACTTGACTTACCACTCATTTAAACCATACTTACTACTCAATACTTGACTTACCACTCATTTAAACCATACTTACTACTCAATAAGACTGTACTTACTACTTTATCAGACTTGACTTACCACTCATTTGAATCACACTTACTACTCAATGAGACTCTACTTACTAATTTATCAAACTTGACTTATCAGTCATTTAAACAACACTTACTACTCAATAAGACTCTACTTATTATTTTATCACTCATTTAAACCACACTTACTACTCAATGAGACTATACTTACTACTTTATCATAATCACATTTACTACTCAGTCATATTCTACTTACTACTTTATCAAACTTGAGTTATCAACCATTTAAACCACACTTACTAGTCAATGAGACTAGACTTACTATTTCATCAAACTTGACTTACTACTCATTTGAATCACACTTACTACTCAATGAGACTATCCTTACTACTTTATCAGACTTGACTTACCACTCATTTAAGCTACACTTATTACTCAATGAGACTATACTTACTACTTTATCAAATTTGACTTATCACTCATTTAAACAATACTTACTACTTAATTGGACTCTATTTACTACTTTATTAGACTTGATTTATCAATCATTTAAACTAAACTTAAGACTACATTTACTATTTCATCAAAATTGATTTTTTTTTTCTTACTATTTGAATCTCATAATTTTTCTTTTAACTAGGTGAAATGTTGTTCCAACAAAACATAAAAATTCATAAATGCAAAATATAATGAAAGTGAAAGTAAAAAGAGAGAGACTTACCTAAAGAATTCCAAATCAACAACAATTCTATCTTAAAATCTTTGAAAGTTTTAGAAACGAACATCAAATTTTGTTTATGGAATAATCAAATGAATTTGAAAATTTTCTATATTTTGTTAATCATATTTCTCATAAATTGCATTTATTGTAGTAGATGAAAAAGATACTAAGTTTCATTCATTGCCATTCATTGTCATTAAGTAGATAAATAATAAAATTTATAAATTTCATATTTATTTTGTACATTTTTTTTTTGTTTACATTCTATTTCATAAATTTTATATTTATTTTAAAGGTTAGTTGCATTTTATTAATGTTTGAATAGTAAGTGTAGTTATGTGGAATAATAAGTACAACTATATTAAGTATGTTTAGTTGTTGTAATAAATTGAAAATCACTCATTTAAATCATACTTACTTTTTTATCAAATCTACTTATCACTCATTTAAATTACATTTACTACTCAATGAGACTCTACTTATTACTTTATCAGACTTGACTTACCACTCATTTAAATAACATTTACTAAATGCGACTCTACTTACTATTTTATCAAGCTTGACTCATTACTTAAACAACACTTACAACTTAATTAGACTCTACTTATTACTTTATCAAACTTGACTCATCACTTAAACAATACTTACTATTCAATGGGACTCTACTTACTATTTTCGTAGACTTGATTAATCAATCATTTAAACAAAACCTAAGACTGCACTTACTATTTCATCAAACTTGATTTTTTTTTCTTACCACTTAAATCTCATAATTTTTCTTTTAACGAGGTGAAATGTTGTTCCAACAAAACATTAAAATTTATAAATTCAAAATATCATGGAAAGTTAAAGTAAAAAAAGAGATAGAGACTATAGAGACATAGATTCTTACCTACAGAGTTCCAAATCAACAACAATCTTATATTCAAATCTTCAAATATTCAAAAAATTTAAAAATAAACATAAAATTTTGTTCATAGAATCCTCAAATAAATTATAAATTTTTCTATATTTTATTAATTATATTTCTTCGTTGATTGCATTTATTATTTTCAAGTGTGAAAAATGAAAAGGAAACTAGGTTTCATTTATTGCTATTAAGTAGATAAATAAATTTTAAAAAAAATCATATTTCATAAAATGTAATAAATTATAATAAAATGTATAGAATTCACATTTATTCTGTATATTTTTTTCTTAAATACTATTTTATAAATTTTATATTTATTTTAGAGATTTTCAAAATTTATTATAACTTAATTTTTTAAGTTTACCTGTTACCTGAATAGCAGGTTAAGTGTATTTTATTAATAATTGAATGGTAAGTATATTTATTAAAAATAGTAAGTATAATTATATCAAATAGTAAGTGTACTTAGTTATTGTGGTAAGTTGAAAATCACTTTTTGGTTTCAAAACTATTGAAAACTACCTTATTTTTTACGAAACTATCTAGATTTCTTAACCTGGTTTTAATCATTACCAATCAATGGTTAGATTTTGTTGACTTTTTGGCTTTCGAAGGTTATTATTGTAATTGCGAGCGTGCCAGCAAGGATCAATCAGTCCTTACAGAAAATTAATTACCAACCAATTATCAGACGATTGTGTTTTAGTTCTCTCAGTTTCAATGAAAAGGACTTTTACTGGTGGCTTGATTTAGGAGAATTAAGCAAAATATCAATCAAATAAAGAACAACTGAAGCATTTCATTAGAATGAAAAACTTACAATGATTCAAACTCAGCCTTGTAGAGGTTTACAACAACAATCTACTTAAAACTACTCCTATGAATGAAGTGCAGTGCAGTACAGGAATTTAAAGTACTGGCTCGATTATATTAATGCCCTTGTTCCATCTCCTAAAATAGAAGCATCTACACCTCCCCCTCTGCCAAATCCTTACTGGACAGAGAGATTGAGTCTCCGCAAATAAGATCTTTCCACCTTACAAGCCTCCACCTTCCCCTTCTCCAGCTGAGCGGAAGCAAGCTTAATTTCTGCTCACGGCTTTCTCTCACTTGTACTTCAATGTTCTTGAGGAGGAAGTCCCTCTCAAGAACCTTCGATGGGCTTGTGATATTCTGACTCGGGGTTATGTCCTCAATCCCCTCGCCCAAGCAGAGCTTCACATGTTTTTGGACTAACTTCCATTGCTTCTCTACTGGCATCCGACCTCTATGGCCACCACACAATCTTTAGACCAACTTTCGTCCCTTCGAGTTCATGCCCAGTACAAAGTAGAGAACTTCATTGAAGAATTCGATGATTTTAAGAATAAAGATTCTGCGTACTGGGATGACTTAGAGATAGACGAATTGGAACAAGGATTAAAAGAAACAACATTCGAAATAAAGGCTGAAGAGCTCTTTTACGAAGTGAGAGCACATCAACTCATACAACCAATGTTAGAAGAAATAGAGGATAGAATAAAGAAAGAACAGAAATTCATTGATCATTGTTGGACTAAATTTCATGATCTTGTTATTTATTCCATTCCCTATTTTTATGAGCTTGAGTTTGTACCCAAATAGGGTCATTCAATGTAATTGCTTTAGTTTTAATACCACTAAGACTTTTTGTTTATTTGGTATGGTTTTATCTTATCTCCATTTGTCTTTAAAAACAAATTCAGAGCTTCAAACTGAACAAGCTTATCTTTCGAATTTGGACTCAATCGTTTTAAATGAAACACTAAAAGAACCAACAATGAACCTGTCCAATTTATGGAATATAGTTAACAATTTTTGTTGATTTTCATTTGAAATTAGTGCTTCGAATTTAACAATCTTACCCCTTAAAGCTTGTTTCGATCATAACCAACATATGGTCATGGTCAGTATGATCAATCAGTTTTAAATTGACCATTTTTCCTTAGAATAACAGTCCATACTTTCAAAAATATGAAAGCTCCTTTTTAGGGCTGCACTATTTTAGTCTAGAAAGAGAATCTTTCTTAAATACAAACCAATTATTGGTTTTGATGTTTCAAACAGCAATTCCCACCCTTAAGGGATCTCAAGTCTTGCTTCGAAGGACATTACTTTCCTTGAGAAACCTAAAACAGGTCTTTAATTTCTTCGAAGTAAACTAATACTTGAGCATTCTTTCATCTATAAGTATGAAATGTACTTCGAAGCTGACTTTTTAGTTTCGAAGCGTTTATTATTTGACTTTTGGTGCCAAAATTTGGTTTCGAAGCCAAATACTATATTTCGAAGCTGGCTTCGACATCTGGGATGTGTTTTTCCCTCCAAAAGTATCAATATTGGAGAAAGCTCTCAGTGTTTGTATTTTTAGTACTTAACGAATTACGCAACATATCTTCCGGACACAAAGGTTTTTCTTTTAAAACCCTTTTTATTTCGTGCTCTGAAATCATTCGCTCGCTCAACACACAAACCCTTTACCTCTACCGATCTTCCATTTCTCTCTACTCCCCTTCTTAGCTTCATCCTCCGAAAAAGTGTTCTATCAATGGCTTCTTCTTCATTGAAAGTGCCAGTCATAGAGCGTGCGAGCCCATCTGTAACCCTGAAGAGGATCATCGATGTAGAATGTGAGAAGTACAAGGCTGGGGAGAAAAGTGCCATCGATAGACGCATCTTCATCCCTCGTCATCATGAGCAACAAGACTATGTGCTTGGGCCAATATTCAAGGAGATTCTCACTGAGCTTCCAGCTCTATATCCTCGTCTAGATGACCATTGTCTCCTTTACGAAGGTGGCCTTGACTGGAGGAACTGGAGGACGAATCGCCCCCATCGATGTTGGCCTATAGTGAGACCAGAGTGGCAAGAATGGTATGATCGGGTTGTCCCTAATAGGACTCTGGACCTTCAAGAACTCTGCCTTCTCGATGTCCTCTGATTATCCAGGTTAACTATCTCAGAGGATCCCTTCTTAATTCCTGTTGCCCTATGCTTTTGGAATTCTGTTTTTAATTTCTTCCAATTTAGATGTGGGATGATGGCCTCTACTGTCATTGACATTTGCCATCTATTAGGATTATCTCCCATTGGAACCCCCATTAGACCAGATTATCCTGACCTAGCAGTCCTCTTTTCCCTCCCTTCTCTTAACTCATCGTATAGTGACTTTGTCAAGGCTGAGAATAGAAGGGAGGGTCCTGTGACTGATAGGGAATTCTTTTCTTTCTTATTATATTGGCTTTGCAAGTTCCTTTTCTGCACCTCCTCTCAAAGAATCATGCCCGAATTTGCCTCTCTTGCCAAAGCCCTTGTTTTACAGAAGAGGGTGGCTTTAGCTCCATACGTTCTAGGCCACGTATATAGAGCCTGTTCTCTTTTCTGTGAGAAACCCTTAGATGCCAATCAAGGAGGGCCATTTTGGATTCTTCAGCTTTAGCTTTTTGCTTATTTCATTGAGTTACAATCCAAATGCCTTAAATTTTTTGAGCCCAACCCTCTTACTCATGGCATGAGGCTAGCCAATGCTTCACTTAATCCTTCTACTTTTGCTTTTTACTTCTCTTTCTTCCACCAACTTCCAGCTTCTCCTCCTTCCTACTGCTTTCGTCCTTTCGAACCCATCACCATTGGCCCATCTTGGTTGAAGAATTTCTTAAGTGATAGGCTCTGTGCTTCACCTACTCATAAAGACATATGAGCCTCTATTTTAATCCCTAGAGAATTATTCATTGGGACCTTGAACCCCAGAGCTTACAAATGCATTGCTGAGTCCTACTGTCCTGCTCAATTTGCTAGACAATTTGGCTTCTCACAAGGGGTCCCAATACCTCTCTATAGTAACACCAATCTAAGTCTTACCACTAGGGATTTGAAAGTTCGACGGTCCAGACTAGAAGAGGCAACTTCTAAGTTTATACAGGACTTAATCGATTTTGAGTATACCCTTTTTCTTTCTCAAGGTAACATGTTGAAGAGGTACCACACCTGGTGGGCGACCAATATGAAAGTATACTTGGCCATTTCTCCTCAAGACCTACTGATGGTGTTGGATGTGCCCAAGCCCAAAGGAGTTGGAATTGTTACTTCTTCCACTGCTCTTATCACTTTGGTTCCTGTGCCTGCTACTACACAGTCTGCTCCTACTGCCTCAACTCCTTCTAGAGTTATCCGAGCCGCCTCGAAAAAAGGTATACACCCTTGTCTCTTCTCCTTTTACCTTCTTTATAATGCTCTTAGCCTTATCTTTAGTTCTTCTTTTGCGAAGGTGGTGCGAATGCCTCACAAGGAGATTCTCCTCAGAAGACCCAGGCTCTAAATCTTCTCAAAAGCAAATGGCAACAAAAGAAAATGAGACTTTTACTTGAGCCTGAAAAGGAAGCACCTGAGGTTCAAGCAGAAGAAAAAAAAAAAAACTCAACAGCAAGAGTCACCCGTGAAAGAAGAGGAAAAAGTGACTGTCCCTTCTTCGACTTGGTTCAAGATGAGACAACAATACAGAGAAAAAAGAAAAGAAAGATGACTGTCTCTCCTTCTGATTTCGTCGAAGATCCTGTATATAGGCAGCTGCCAAGGCAGTAGACAGGAACACTCTAAGGCCATAATCGTTTTCGAGAGAGCTGAAGAAGAGACAGCAGCAACAATTTCTGAGAGATGAAGTGCTGCTTGCTGAATGCATTACAAAGGGAAACTGAAAGCAAGGCAACAAAATTGCCGAACATTACTCCCCTTCGTAGCTCTCCTATTATTGCCAACACTTCTGAAAAAAGTAATTTCTTTTTATGTTTTGCGTGTTTTCCCTTGTCAAATTTGGTATTGAAACTTGACATTACTTTACATTTGTCCTTTTGCAAGTAACAACTACTGAGTCTATTCTTCCAATGAGGACTCCCTCAGTTTCAGTTTAAGGTTGATTAGCTGCAGAACGTTGAGGACTATTCAAATCATCTCTTCCACTTCTCAAGCTCTTTGATGTACCCTCCTTGAGACCAAGCATTCCTAAATTTCTTTCTTTGGTTTGACTCCATATCTTCCCCATCTGACCTTTGACCCACCTCAATTCGGTTCTCTTTCTAACCTTGCTCTTCCTCTTTCTTCCAAGGAGATTCCAACTGCTACTCCATCTCTGATGGTAGTTGATTCCCCTACAGAGGGTGCTGGTAGCTCTCCAACCCATGGTTTATTACCTCTGCCTTGTTCTAGCCCCTCTTCCCTTGACTTATTGGTGGCTAGGACTATAGAGACTGCTAAAGATGCTTCACCCATTTCTCCTATCCCTATGCAGTTCTCTGTGCGTTCCACCACAACTCTCTCTGCACCCCTCATGTCTACGGATAAGGTTGATATCTTTGAAGCAAGACTAGCCAGTCTATTCGACATACCCTCTACCTCTCCAATAGCCAATGATGAGGCTGAGCCATTAGTCTTGGCTAACTCCTTGCTAGAAATTCTTGAAAACTCCTCTTCCTCCAGTAGCAAGCCTTCTGAACCCCTAATGGACTTAGACACCTGCCTGGAATTATTAATCTATTTTTCGAGGATCCCTTTTGAGGCTTTACAAAGGCCTATAATAAGATATGGGTTCCTTCAGTGCTGCAAAGTTGCTGAGCAGTCCGACATGAATGTCTCGAATCATCTATCTCAGGCAGCAGCTACCATCGACTTCTACATCAACATTTGCCATGCTGCCAAGGCTGCAGAGGAGAAATTGGTGAGAGACCAGAGTTTTGTTTCCACAGTACATGCTGAAGTCTCAGGGCTAAAGGAACAACATTCCTCTGTCTCCCATTTTCGAACTCAACTACTAGAGAGGAAAGCTCAACTTGAGGAGGAGCTATCTGCAGTGAACCAGGTCTTAATCCGAACTGACACCAAACTACAAATCACCAACCAAGGATTGGGCGATCGAAAGGAGGAAATGACTGCAGCTATTCAGTTGTTTTCATCACTTAACAATAGGAAATTTGTTGTAAAAGAACAATTAAGACATTGTAATGATTTTTGGGCCAATTTATGGCAAAATGCACTCAACTCTTTATGAAAAAACAAATTCTGATTTATCATTTGAGTACTCTTGTGTTCTTTTGCTTGACATTTATTCTATTCCTTGTGTTTCCCAAATAGTTAGAAAATAAGGCTTCAAATATCTGCCATTAATCTTTTTGGGGTGTATGTATCCATTCAAATTTCTCAAATGGTATGCTCCGAAAGGCAAGACTCTATGAATTTGACATGGTCCTTCCCAGTTAGGTGACCATTTACCAAACTTATGGTTTTTAATTCCTATTGGGAGTATTGTCTTCCATACCAAATCACCTTCATCGAAGCCAATGTGTTTGACTTTCTTATTGTAATTTTTGGCTGCTTTCTTCTTTTGAAAGAGAATGCTATTTAATGCCAGAATTCTGGTTTCATCTATTCCTTCTAATTCCAAGCACATACTCTGATGGTATTGCTCAGGATCTAGCTGGTCTTGGCATCTTATCCTCAAAGACTTAACATTAATTTCCACAGGCAACACAGCATCATGCCCATACACTAAAGCATAAGAAGTAACTCTTGTGCTTGACCTTGGGGAAGTTCTATAAGCCCACAATACATCCAACAATAAGTTATGTCAATCCCTAGCATTGTCTTCCACAACCTTTTGTATTCCTTTCTTCAAGGACTTATTGGATGATTCAGCCTAGCCGTTGGCTTGTGCATAATAGGGGGTAGAATTAACAAGACTAATTCTAAACTCTGCCACAAAAGACTTCACCATTTTCCCATAGAACACAGTCTCATTATCAACAGTTATAGTTTGTGGGATGCCAAACCTATGGATTAAATCCTTGATGAATCCAATGACCTCAGTCTGGTGTACAGCCTTGTATGGCTTAGCTTCGACCCACTTAGTGAAGTAATCAGTAGCCACTAAAATGAAACAATGATGCTTCGAAAAGGGTGGGTGTATTTTCCCCATCATATCCATGGCCCATCCTCTGAATGGCCAAGGCTTTACTACTGCATGCAGGTCAGTTATGGGCACATGCCTTATTGTGCCATGCTTTTGACATGCCTGGCAACCCTTTGCATATTCTATGTAGTCTTTAAGGATAGTTGGCCAATAGTAGGAATGCCTTCGAAGCAACCATCTCATTTTCACACCAGGCTGATGAGCACCACAGATGCCTTCATGAACCTCAACCATAGCTGTTAATGCTTCTTTTGGGCTTAAACATTCCAGCAATAAACCATCCCCCCCCCCTTTTGTAGAGAGCATTGCTATATATGATGTATTGTAGAGATTGCAATTTAATTTTTCTGCTGGCCTTCGAGGATGGGCCAGCCAAGTACCGCATTATTGGACGCCTCCAATCTTGTTCCTATAAGTCATTATGATTGACTTCCAGGACCACATTCTTTTTATTTAAGGGTGGTATAGATTTCTGGTATGTTGTTTGGCTTATGTCCCTTTGGATATTATCCCTCCTCTTGAAATTCGAAACTTTCTGAGGCACATCATTAGCTCTATTATTCAAGAATCTTGGGACATGAGTTACATTTGCTATTTAAAATTGAGAAAGCAGATATAATACAACAACATAGTATGACAACATGCTTATACTTTGACATTTAAAAATTCCTTTCACTTGGTTAACCACTAATTGAGAATCTCCAAATATGTCAACTGCATGAACTTGTAATCCAATAAGAATTTCCAATCTCACTATTAAGGCTTCATATTCAGCTTGATTATTAGAACAAGTAATTTCATCCACTGTGAAACCATGTGTGGTTTCTATTCCTTGCGGTGACTTAATCACTATACCAATTCTAATTAGGCCATTGGCTTTCGATCCATCGAACCACATTTGCCATGGCTCAACACTAGCCATACCAAGTTCCATTATCTCTTGTCTCTCTGTTTGAGATGGATAGTCTACCAAAAAATTGGCTAAAACTTGTCCTTTCACTGCCTTTTGGGAAACATATTCTAAATGAAATTCTGACAAGGCTAATACCCATTTGCCAATTCTTCCCCTCAA
>NW_021028397.1:17664-92765 GCF_004153795.1 Camellia sinensis | reverse complement strand
CAAAAATGTGCGAAAAACATGCACATCCTTCATGACCCAATGTATTTGTTCATCCCTCACAACACATAATAGATTGAAACTTAGCTTTATTCAATCACGTGTTCAATTATTCATCTCTCTTTTAGATCTTTCAAAGACAAAAGCAAAATTCTGACCTAGAACTCTACGCGGAAAAAATACTCCTGAGCCGGATCAACTTATCCTACCTCCCACAATACTACAACTCCAGGTAGAAACGTGATTTTCGCCAAATAACTATGAACTTAGATCTGCACCCTCTCTGATCCCAATACTATCACATACAATGCGAGGTCTCTGATGCCACAGTATCTGATAGCACAACAACCAACAAGTTACAATGTTTTAATTCTTAGCATCAATCAACGACAAAAACTATATGCATTCCGTAGGGAGAAACAAAACACCCAATAAAGCAAACACAATAAGACCAAGTAAGTGTGAAGAGCACAAACACAAAGGCATATTAATATACAAATGACCAACGCACGCTATGTAATAGAGAGTGGTTATGGATTAGTATACTCATGTCACCTATTATTATGTATTCACACCGTGAGCTAGGGTTTCACTACGCAGCACGGTTCTCAAACAATCAACCTAATCGGGTAACAACCTGTCCTACTCAGATAAAATTCACTGAAAATGTCACCTTGGAAGGTCCACTATGGATAGTTTGGCGAAATATGCACTAGCGGAACTTATAACTGGACATAGAGAAAATTCACATATGGTGCCTATCGTGATAAACCGACCAACTATAGAGGAAATTCACGAGCAGTTGCCTTGTGATACTCATCCCATTAAGAGCATATAATTGGCTCACGAGAACACAATGAACACAAACAACCGGTCAGATCTAGAGAAACCTTCTTAATATGTACATTGCTGCTTGTACAAGACGGAGGTCCTACCGGCACAGTACGTTCAGGAATTACCAAGGCAGAAGAAAATTTAAAGTGTCAGAAGAAAAATCATTGAGGCATAAAGCATAAAACCCAACAAACAGAAATATTCCACAGGAGCGCAAATATCACTCCAATTGCCACACCAAAGCCAAATGTGCAAATAGAAAACACTTTAAGTGTAGTCAAAAAAGATATCATGAAGTTTCGAGTCAGTTCTCTAACTTCCCCAGCAGAGTCGCCAGAAAACTGTAGACGTCCCAAACGCCCCGGGAGGGATTGAGTCCCGTTCTTCGTATATGGGGTCACTACGCTCAGGACTCCAAATTGTCACGGTTCTTTAATCCTGAACGCAGAAAAGTACCAAAATTTTCACATCACGTGACAAAAGTATCGTTTAAGAGATTAAACATAGATTTTGAAAGTAAAATATGCAAAACAAGGACTATTACGCTTTGCTCCAATTCATCACATGAGTCGTTGCCCCCACCTTGAAGATATTTGTCTAATTTATGGGAAATTTAAAATAAAAACCCGCACTAACGAACTAACAACGTTCCTTGCTTAGTTATCAGGTCTCACTTCTCGTTGTGCCAGTAAAAGTTCCAATCACCCAAGAAAGTTGCCAAACAACCCAATTACTTCGGCTACGTTCGGGAACTTGGATCACGATTGGGGAAGACGACACATTATTTCAGTGACACACGACACATGCCCATGCCATCGAAAAGGCTCGCCCACCAACCAAGTCAAAGAATTGTGCCTCTATTTTTGACAAATGCTCATTGATTTATATTCTCTTAAGCTTTAAAATCTGTAGTGACTTCTTATCAACCGAGGTTATATATCGCGACTAGATTTAACTAATTGTGTAGAAATAATTGGTTGCGTCACTAGCCATACAATGACTACCGACTGGATTCGTCTTAACAATAGAATACAAAAACATCCTCAATGTTTTGTTTGTTTTAGAAGAGTAAGTGGTTGAAATTGGTGCCAATGCACAAACAACGAATCCCGCAAGCCAGATGATGCTTACTAGATGGATTTGCCACCTCACATTTTAGGGTGGGACTTAGCTAAAAAACTAATATGATTTTCGCACAATCAGTTCGGGCTTTAAAACCACCACTCTTGACTAAGAAATATGTCTCCACTAATTACCACAGTTATAATAACCCAACCTTCACACTCTATTGAAGGGCATAAAGCGCAAATATATCACATAAGCAATTTTTAGCCTCATGGTAAGCATGCCTAATCATGCAGTCCACTCCACTCGCATGCAAGGAGCAAAAGCATAAACACTATTACCCCCATACTTGGGTCCTTTCCTTGAGTACTTCTTTCGCAAACAAACTCAAATACACGCAAGCCTGTAGATTAGAAATCCACGTTGAGCTCATGATACCTAACTATAACAGAAATGAAGTTTCCGACATCAATTGCAAACACACATCTCTCTATCAAATACAACTGTATCAGCAAGGACAGAGTAAAGGCATCGGCCTATTTAAGCATAGCCGTAGAAGAGAGTCCAACATGTTACACATAGCATCTCCAATCATTGAAATGTCGAAAATACAATGCAGTTATGTATGATGCTGTCGTAGACACCTAAGTACGAACCGCCACAGGTGCATGAAAACAGATGATGAAATCTGCCAAACACTAGCTATCTACTGGTATGCTAATCAAACATGCCCTGAATCTAACCATCATACGAGGTAAAACTAAAAAGAGAGCAAATGGCGATTGGGGTTTTGTGTAACGAATCATTACTTTAGCATCACCAAAATGTTCGTTATGTAAAAGAACAACCCGATCATCATTTTATGTTTATCATTTACAATTGAAGCATATAATTCACATACATCCTCTTGATTCTTATATGGATACATTTTTTGTCTGTAAACCCTCGAGTGTTTGTGCCTCCATTTTAACGGCAGCAGAGATACGTAAAACAGTGAAAAACACTAAATTGATAAACAGTTCACACCACTCAATAAACATATAATTAAATAATCTATCCATAACAAAGTATCCTGAATGAAACTCCAGGATATACGTTCTAATTGGAAACATTACACCCTAAAACTATAATAACTAAAAACTGTAAACATAGCAATGCGAAGCTAGGGACTCAGCCCCCACTTTTCGTTCGCGACATCCACTTTGGCGTATACATTTCGCCAACCAGCGGAGACTAAATGATAACGAATGATAGCAGCTGCGGTACCTTTTCTTGTGTGGTGGGGCAGCGGAAATACTAACAAACTAACTTAGGAGGCAGGTTATGATCACCATATTTACGTTCTCTTCAATTGGTTATTGCCACATATAATCTTATTGGGAAAGCGGACGTCGCCCTATCATTCAAACGATTCACCATTGCATAACATATCTACCCCAATTATACCTCCTGCTCTCCTCTTGACAGAAGTACTAACACCCCCTAATAATTGAAACATCAAACTATATCCCACACGGGAAGACGCTGATATTACTGGACAAACACCCTCAATCCATATTTCAGGGATTTGCTGCAAAACAGAGAGCAGGAGGGGCATGGCGGATGTAATATAATCACATATATTATTTGTATCCAAAACTCGAATTTTAATTCCGAGATCTCCCTGGCGTCAGCCTACCAAAATGCGACCGCCACTCTCACGCAAATGCACAGAATATGAAGATTGAGCCACAATCATTTTGAAGGGAGTTCTTCAATTCCGCGCTACTCCAATGTTTAATTATACACAATGAAATGATGGGCACACCACCAATCTGAAAACACAACAAATAGCTCCCGCCAACTACGATCCATACTATTTCAAAGGTCACAGCATGACCATTATTCCAGGACACGATACGAACTAATTTACTAATAAAGTCGGTGACACATATTTTATGTCATTGAAAACTAACTATTAAAGAGCACTTCTTAGCGTCGATGTCCGCTCTTAGCTAGGCGAAGGTCTATATAACTAAAATAACTACGACTTCGACAATTGATGCCTCGTATGTCCGCCGCTCTGCGAATCTTAAATCTTAATGGTTTAAAGTTATATCAAAGAAAAACCTAATGCATAATAACTCCTGGAAAACGTCACTATCCCAAGCACAGAAATTGATGAGCGCACGAACAATGTAATGAAGTCTTTTCAATCATGACAAATTTTTTCTCGACATGTAGCAAAAATTGGTGATTCCAAATCCACGTAAGATACCTTTATAAAGCAATGTTACCAAATTAACTAACTAAAATCGAATATATTATTTTTTCAGCACAAGTGTCATGGCCTTGTTGGTTGTATGGAGATATCCCTAATGTTATTGAATTGACGCATAACACAAGAAAAGGAGGAAAAAGACGAACCATAACTTCAATTTCTGTAGATATTTATATGGATATTTTTTTCCACCTAACTGCATGAAGCTTTAGGTAAGTTATATATCTTTTATTGAATTTCTCTAGAATTTACTTACTACTTTCTCTGCTATAACGATACTATATCTTGGTGCGACATAGCTGTCACTACAGATACAAATCAGCATACCACATAGCCAATGATTTTCTCTGACCTTTAGTAACTGAATATGGCATATTGTAAGCTCAACAAATGCATTAAAGTGGAAGATTCTATTACTATAACTACTCACAACATGAGTGGACTTATTCTCCATTGTTAAGTACTTCTTCAGAAGCATGTTTGGTTTTTCCCTAAAAACAATCCAAGAGGTCCATGCAGATGAGTAAATCTGAAGATATTCTCACTAATCTCTGATTAGATTGTGTGCATTTAACACAATTCTCTCTGTGTATACTGTATCTGAAAAATTCCACATGTCTTATGTCGTTTCAGCTATTCCCATAAACCCATGATCACATTTTTTTGATTTTATGTCATGATCTGACAGAACTTCAATTCAAAGTACGAGACAAAAAATAAATTGTTTGAAGTCTCCGAGGTACTATTTTTAACAATGGCATCTTGAAGAACAAACATGCGAAGACACTAAAGCAACGCATAATATAACAGCGTTCCTTCCTCCATCTTCCACCATATAAACTAACCTTAACAACCGACAGGGGCAATAAAGGAACATGGGCTCAAAAACCAGATAGAAATACAGGCGCTGAACTCGATTTAGACTAAGGGTATATATGGAAATGCAAACAAGACAACATATTAACTCAGGGAGGTTCTGCAAATATTTACGTGGAGACTGAGGGTAAATAAAGGTTGCATCAAGGCGATGGGATGTGCAAAAACAACCAAGACTACATAATACCTCAGAACACGATAGCTAGGGAAAAAACTAGGGACATGGAAACACGATGGGCATGTGGAAATGTTCAGAAATTAAGGTCTCCGAATATATCCATCAGAATAAACACTGTTTTATGTGAAGCAAGGAATTTTTATAGAACCCTATCAAGCATTAATTTGTTGTGTATAATTTTGGCCTATCTTTGTTATTGTAGCTATACAAACATTTAAATTCATTCTTTATTTTGATATTATTTTTGTATATGTAGCAGAATAATTATGTATGAAGAATTCTATTTGATTTTTATTAGTGGGAAATTTCCCGAAAGCAAAAATCACCATCTGAATATAGAGAGAGCACAAATCAATTTACACCCACGGTCTTAAGAAATCGGGCCAAATAATGATGAGAGACACACAATCTGAGGCAAGCATAACAAAATAAGTTATATGACTTTGAAAATATGTAAATGCAAAAAACTGGAGTGCACTCTGTAGTCGTTAAGGTATCCAGAAAAGCCAAACGTATAAGCACAGTGCTTGTATTGGCTCCCTGTAAGTGTTCATACAAAATACATGGCTCACTAAAGAGCCAACATATCTAAACAAAGTAAGAGGGCTCAAAATGGAATCAACGATTATAATTTACAGCTAAATTTATGAAATTTTCCTATAAAGACACTAAGAAGCTGAGGGAGAATCTACCTAAAAAACATTGTCAAAATACAAGGCTCCTAATGAAATCAGAATAGTTGTTCAGACATGATGGCCGGGCCAAAAGGGGGGAACAAAGAGCAAGTGATGGTTTCTCTTGGCTAACTGTCAAAACTATAGAAGATGAGAGGCAATCCATAGTTCAAAGCATGAAAATTCGCTAAAGAGTCAGGGGCCTTCGAAAATTGGCGCAAACACAACAATCGTAAGGACATATTGTATTGTGAGAGTTAGGACCAAAACCAAAACAGTGCACACGAGCCGAATGAGACCTAAAAAGAGGCTTTAAAATACAAAAGAGAGAAGAATTTCGAGAAAATGTAAGGAGTGAAGTCCTATCAAAGTACAGACATAAAGGTTACCCATAGTTGATCAATACATGAAGAGGGACAGGGGTCAAGAGAAAATAAAGGCATTACAGTTTCAAGCACCCAAAAACACAAACAATATAAGTAAGGGCGGACATATACACGAGAACGAAATCAAGAAGTATAATATAAGTTTGACTAGAGCACGACTAATGAAAGGGGCTACGCACGTGTAAGACTCTAAATCCCATACGGGTGTAGGGCGGCACAATGTAATTAGGAAATAATCTTTAAATTTTGTTTTTTTCGTATATTGAAAGATGAATGTTGACATATATGTATATGTTACGTTTTTGTGACTTGTATGTAAACTTTCATGAACTAAGCTTTCATATAGTATATATTTTTTATATAATTCATGCTAAGTAGGATTGTCAATATTAATCCATCCGACAAAGAAATTTCTACTAAAAATTTTCTTTCTCTGATATGAGTTACTCAGAATTTTCAACAAAAAAAATTAAACTTGTATCGTGCCAAGAGAGTGCCTATATGATCATCGTAATGCTGAATGCACTGTGTGGTACAAGGTCGTTTTGATATATATGAATGGACCTAAGGTCGTTTTGATAGAAATGAATGGACCAGAGGTCGTTTTGATAGAGATGAGTGGACCAAAGGTCGTTTTGATAGTAATGAATGGACCGGAGGTCGTTTTGATAGAAATGAATAGACCGAAGGTCGTTTTGATAGAAATGACTGGACCAAAGGTCGTTTTGATGTACATGAACGGACCGAAGGCTGTTTTGACATATGTGGTTGGACTGAAGGTCGTTTTGACATGAATGAGTGGGCCGAAGGCCGTTTTGCCACAAGTATATGGGCTGAAGGCCGTTATGACATAAATGAATGGGCCGAAGGCCGTTTTGACATAAATGAATGGGCCAAAGGCCAGTATGTTTGGAACTACAGTCACTCGATCTAAACCTTGCATAAATGTACATATGTTAAGTAGGAATATGAATTGGGCCCAAGACCGTTTGGAGTATGTTGTCTTACATATTGTTTATATGACTTATGTATTTAATATTATTCACTGGGCTATCGCTCACGCTCATTCATGTGTTTGTAGGTGAGCCGAGGGAAGTCCAAACCCAGTCCCAGTAAAGTCTGCCAGGAACAACATGAGTTTTGATAAAGTCAGCCTTGTGTCTCACGCACGAGACCTATCCTTGCCATTTTGTTATGTAACTATATTTTGTCTTGCTGGCAAGGACTTTATGTATATTTGTAAATAGTCAGCCATGGGTTGACTTAGTTGGATGATCCTGTCTGTAAAGAATTTTATGGTACTGTACTTTAGACGTGGGTTATTAACATATATGAGTATGGTTTGTTTTGAAGTGCATATAAGCACGGCTCTATGGACAAAGTTTTTTATTATTACTTCCGTTTGGCCCTTTAACTCTGTTGAGTTATGTCTATTTTGGTTTGAGGTCGCAGGTAATCTCAGGATTACTGGCCGGTTACGTCCTTAACCCATAGGGGCAAGTTCGGGTCGTGACAACAAGGCTTCTTCTTCCTGTATTTCCTGGACTTTTGTTTTAATGTCCAAGGCACAGTATTTATCAAGGACCAAAACTCTAGCTTGTTGCTGCTCCTGCTTGTAGCCAATTATCATGGCTTCTTTCTCTTGCTCCTACACTTTCTGGACTATTGACTTTACATCCAATATTGAAAACTTAATTAGAGCCAAAAACTTGGCTTTTGGTGCTTCATCTCTTTGCCTACAACCAGGCATCATTGTCATCTTTAACGACAACCTCTTAATCAGCACTCTCCTGGACTAAGTGCTTCAAGTGTGTCACTTCCTCATCAACCGTCACTTCGACTGAGCCATCAGATTTCCTCAGTATACTGAGTGGTGTCACTCCTTCAATATACAACTTGGCCTCTGCGAAGTCTGCGCAGGCTATGAAAGGTTGAGGATTTGCATCAATTTCCTCTGTCTCTCCATTGCCTAAGGCCATCATTATTTTCTGATGCAAAGAGGAAGACACACATTTGTTAGTGTGGATCCAATCTCTACCAAGTAAAGCATTATACTTAGCATTACTGTCAATCACGAAGAACGCCGTCATGCACTCCCTGGTTCCCATACTCAGGTTGATGGGTAGAATTCCCTGAGCCATCTGTCTGTCTCCAGCGAAACCAGCAATGCTTGTACTGGTTGGGATTAACCTGGGATTCCTTTTCCCTAATTTCTTCAAGGAAGATTTCGATAGTAAGTTCACCGCTGCCCTATTATCCACCAAGACCCGGTTCAATTGTATCCCATCGAAAAAGGCCTTAATATACAAAGGCTTGACATGCTGTGTCATAGAATTCGAGGGATACTCAAAAAGATATGAGAGGTTAATACTCACTACTTCTTCACTCTCATATTCAGTTTCCATTGGGGTAACCATTCCGGAATTATCTTGCACCACACTCACTTGTGAGTCTTCGCTAGAGATTGGAATTGGGTCAATTTCTTGCCCCTCTTGATTCTCATCTCCAGCTTGGAATTCATGCGGTAGTATGTGTACCATGTTCACTGACACTGAGCCAAATTGGATGGTTGGCTGTGTCTGTTTCTCCTTTTGGCCATCTTGTTCAGTCACTCCAGAAGCATCCTCCATGCTGCTCTCTAGCACTTCATCCTTCGAATGGTCTGTCACGACTGGTCGGTCGGAGCCCAAAAATGCTTGCAAGTAAGACTTAGATATAGAGCAATATAGGAACAAAAAAGAGGGAAAAGAAGCTTACTCTTGAAGACCAATGGACCAGCAGGTCTTCGTCTGAGAAATGGTGCTCCCAAGCTCTGAAAAACAGCTCCAAGTTGTTGGAATGGATGGTGGTGGGGTGTATACCAAAATCGGGGCAAACGGAGGTGGTTAAGCGGTCCCGAACTGAGACACACGGCCGTCGGCTCCGAAAAATCAGAAACCGGGCTCCAAACGGGAAAAATGGCCTACAACCACAAAACGTAGCCTACGGCCATTGAGAGATGATCTACGAGACCTCTCCCTCCCTTTGGGAAGAGAAAACAGAGAAAACGGAGCCTAGTTCTCAAACCGAGGCAAGACACGAAAGAGCCCGGAAGTCCGGAGGCAAGGCTCGCAGCTGAGACTCTAAAACTTCTGAACGAGTACAATATGCACCATCACCGAGCGCTTAATCGGTGACATCTGAGTCTTAAGGTCAGTCAAAAATGGGGTGTCTACAGTTGGCCAAGTAGGCTTTGATTTCTTCGAAAGCAATTTAATGCTCTGCTGTCCATACAAATTTCTCTTCATCTCTTAACCTTAGCAAGGAAGAAAATACTTTAGTTTTCCTTGCAGTGTTAGAAATGAATCTTCAAAGAAAATTAACCTGTTCAAGGAACTTTTGTAATTCCTTCTTACATGATGGGGGTCTGGCTTCAATGATGGCTTTGGCGTTATTCTGGTCAATCTGTATTCATTTTTTGTGTACTACATAGCCCAAGAAATTTCCAAATGATACGCCAAAAGCACACTTAAGATGATTGAGTTTCAACTTGAACTTTCTCATTCTTTCGAAAGTTGCTTCTAAGTGCAACAGATGCTCCTCCATGAATTGAGATTTAACTACAATATCATCAATATAACACTCTAAATACCCTCCAATGAGGTCGTGAAAGATAGTGTTCATAACCCTCTGATATGTAGCCCCAGCATTCTTCAGACCAAATGGCATTTTAACCCATTCGAAGGTGTCAATATTTTTAGGACATCTGAATGCTGTTTTGTGAACATCCTCCTCTGCAATGCAGATTTGGTTATAACTAGAGTGCCCATCCATCATTGATAAAATTTGATGCCTTGCTGAACTGTCTACCAGCAAATCTACTATAGGTATAGGATACTCATCTTTTGGAGTTACTAGATTTAAGTTTCTAAAATCAATGCATACCCTCATTTTACCATTCTTCTTAACTACAAACACAATATTAGATAGTCATTCAACATACCTGGCTATTCTAATAAAGCCTGCCTTGAGTAGTCTAAGAATTTCCTCTTTAACTTTCTGAATCACTTCTGGACCCATTCTTCTTGGTTTTTGCTTGTATGGCTTGAAGTTAGGCTTCATAAGGAGCCTATGTTCCACTAATGACCTATCCAATTCTAGTAGTTCATTATAAGACCATGCGAAATAATCTTTATATCTCCTCAGAATAACCAACAACTGGTTCCTGTCAAGAGCATTCAACCAAGCACTTATATAAATGGGTTGTTGTACAGAACCTTCCCCTAGATTTATTTCTTCTAAGGGGTCTTGTATCTGAGAACTTACTGAAGCTCCTTCTTTGATTCCTTCTGGCCTCGAAGCAATCTCCTTGCTGTGTTCTGTTCCCAGGTTCTTTGATTCAACCTCTTTACCCTCCTCTTCATAGACAAAGTCTGTCCACAAGTGTGATACCCCTGTTCCGTAGTATGCTAATTGGTCCTTAATTTGAGTATGATTAGGTGTTTAGCATGATTTTATGTGCCATTATATGAATATATGTGATTTTGAAGTTTTATCTGTTCACCGTAGGAATATCTGTTTGAATAATCTACTTTGAAAATTAAATTGAGGGCCTTATCGGCTACAGAACCCGAAATTGATTACGCCATTGGGATTAGCATAATTTTTAGAACCTATGGTGAAATTTAATTAGAAATTGATTCTGGTCAGATTAAATTGATTTAATTGATGAATTGAGTACCCAATTATTTTATGTTGAAATAATATGAGAGAGGGGCTATTAAAAACCTTATTAAAACCAATTCCTTCCCTTTACATTGATTTTGGCTGATCAACTCTAAGAGAAGAGGAGGGCTGGCTATTAGAGAGACGGAGGGGAGAAAAATCTAAGTTTTGCTCTTGATCCTTGAATGCCTTGAAGAAGATAACACAAGAATTGCCATAGAGTGTGAAGATTAAGCTCCTTGGTGAGTAGTTCATGTAAATTTTTAACTATCATTTTGTGAATTCAAGGTTGAAAGAGGGTCTAGAGCATGGAATTGTCTGATCATAAGGAAATTGAGTCGAATTCGTTATAGTAGAGACCCATATATGCATGCATGTGTGTGATTGTCTTGAATATTGCATGTTTTGAACTCAAAGGGGTTTGATCCATGTAAATTGTAGTTGAAACTCATGTTTTGATCACCAATTGTGCATCTAAGTTGAGAATGTGGCTAATTCATCACATGCATGTACAACTTGAGAAGATATGAGCTTGAATGCATGAGTTTGTTATGTTGGTGTTGAGTATGGCATATTTTGGGACATGCATATAGATAAATCAAGAAATTGAGCCTCATGATGTTATAATCTTGCATTGGTGCCATGTTAGTATGATTATATTTGAGATTTGGGCCATTGCATACAAGTAATGTAGCTGGGGATTCGAGTTGGAGCTCAAGAACTCAATCTAAAAAACCCAGATTTTTTATGTCCGCTCGAGCGGAGGAAGAGCCGCTCGAGCGGGAAAATCATGCTCCCAACACTTTTTGCAGAGTTGGATGTCCGCTCGAGCGGGATATCTCACGCTCAAGCGGGGAGCTTTTGTAGACAGGCCTTCCGCTCGAGCGCCCTATCCCACACTCGAGCGTATTTTTCATGCAACCAGTACTTTTGCAGGCCTTAAGGGTCCGCTCGAGCAGGGAAGTTGACACTCGAGCGGGGACCCTGTTCTCTGAAATTTTGTATGCTGGTTCTGTGTTTCGTTTTCCGTTCTCTTTCACTTGTAAGCACTCTTAGGCATATGCTAAGCATTGTAAATGAGTTAATAAGATAAGAATAAAGCCTAAAGAGGAATATGTGAATCAAAGAACGGATTGAACTGTTAGTGACCCTCTTGTGTTCATGAAATGTGTAGGGTCAAGCTCTAGGGCAAATCCACAAGCCGATCACTGTGAGTAATATCGATATTCGAATAATTGTGAATGTCTAATTGTTTATTCCCTTATAAACTTTATGATTTGCTGATTGGGATTGTGGACAAAAATCTAACATGAAAATAATTGGACCTAAGGTCGTTTTGATAGAAATGAATGGACCAGAGGTCGTTTTGATAGAGATGAGTGGACCAAAGGTCGTTTTGATAGTAATGAATGGACCGGAGGTCGTTTTGATAGAAATGAATAGACCGAAGGTCGTTTTGATAGAAATGACTGGACCAAAGGTCGTTTTGATGTACATGAACGGACCGAATGCTGTTTTGACATATGTGGATGGACCGAAGGTCGTTTTGACATGAATGAGTGGGCCGAAGGCCGTTTTGCCACAAGTATATGGGCTGAAGGCCGTTATGACATAAATGAATGGGCCGAAGGCCGTTTTGACATAAATGAATGGGCCAAAGGCCAGTATGTTTAGAACTACAGTCACTCGATCTAAACCTTGCATAAATGTACATATGTTAAGTAGGAATATGAATTGGGCCCAAGGCCGTTTGGAGTATGTTGTCTTACATGTTGTTTATATGACTTCTGTATTTAATATTATTCACTGGGCTATCGCTCACGCTCATTCATGTGTTTGTAGGTGAGCCGAGGGAAGTCCAAACCCAGTCCCAATGAAGTCTGCCAGGAACAACATGAGTTTTGATAAAGTCAGCCTTGTGTCTCACGCACGAGACCTATCCTTGCCATTTTGTTATGTAACTATATTTTGTCTTGCTGGCAAGGACTTTATGTATATTTGTAAATAGTCAGTCATGGGTTGACTTAGTTGGATGATCCTGTCTGTAAAGAATTTTATGGTACTGTACTTTAGACGTGGGTTATTAACATATATGAGTATGGTTTGTTTTGAAGTGCATATAAGCACGGCTCTATGGACAAAGTTTTTTATTATTACTTCCGTTTGGCCCCTTTACTCTGTTGAGTTATGTCTATTTTGGTTTGAGGTCGCAGGTAATCTCAGGATTACTGGCCGGTTACGTCCTTAACCCATAGGGGCAGGTTCGGGTCGTGACAACAAGGCTTCTTCTTCCTGTATTTCTTGGACTTTTGTTTTAATGTCTAAGGCACAGTATTTATCAAGGACCAAAACTCTGGCTTGTTGCTGCTCCTGCTTGTAGCCAATTATCATGGCTTCTTTCTCTTGCTCCTACACTTTCTGGACTATTGACTTTACATCCAATATTGAAAACTTAATTAGAGCCAAAAACTTGGCTTTTGGTGCTTCATCTTTTTGCCTACAACCAGGCATCATTGTCATCTTTAACGACAACCTCTTAATCAGCACTCTCCTGGACTAAGTGCTTCAAGTGTGTCACTTCCTCATCAACCGTCACTTCGACTGAGCCATCAGATTTCCTCAGTATACTGAGTGGTGTCACTCCCTCAATATACAACTTGGCCTCTGCGAAGTCTGCGCAGGCTATGAAAGGTTGAGGATTTGCATCAATTTCCTCTGTCTCTCCATTGCCTAAGGCCATCATTATTTTCTGATGCAAAGAGGAAGACACACATTTGTTAGTGTGGATCCAATCTCTACCAAGTAAAGCATTGTACTTAGCATTACTATCAATCACGAAGAACGCTGTCATGCAGTCCCTGGTTCCCACACTCAGGTTGATGGGTAGAATTCCCTGAGCCATCTGTCTGTCTCCAGCGAAACCAGCAATGCTTGTACTGGTTGGGATTAACCTGGGATTCCTTTTCCCTAATTTCTTCAAGGAAGATTTCGATAGTAAGTTCACCGCTGCCCCATTATCCACCAAGACCCGGTTCAATTGTATCCCATCGAAAAAGGCCTTAATATACAAAGGTTTGACATGCTGTGTCATAGAATTCAAGGGATACTCAAAAAGATATGAGAGGTTAATACTCACTACTTCTTCACTCTCATATTCAGTTTCCATTGGGGTAACCATTCCGGAATTATCTTACACCACACTCACTTGTGAGTCTTCGCTAGAGATTGGAATTGGGTCAATTTCTTGCCCCTCTTAATTCTCATCTCCAGCTTGGAATTCATGCGGTAGTATGTGTACCATGTTCACTGACACTGAGCCAAATTGGATGGTTGGCTGTGTCTGTTTCTCCTTTTGGCCATCTTGTTCAGTCACTCCAGAAGCATCCTCCATGCTGCTCTCTAGACTCCATCCTTCGAATGGTTTGTCACGACTGGTTTTTCAACTAGAAATGTTTGTTCAGCCATGAAGGCTCCGCACATTTCTTTCTCAAACATTTCTTTCTTTTGGCCCAAGCCAACTTCTTTCTCCGTCTCGCTGTCACTCTCCATCAATGCCTTCTCCAATCCTGCTAAACTAGACTTCTCTCTGGCTTTTAGTTCAGAGTGAACTTTGGCCAACTGTTCTCTGTTGCAACCCATTTTGCCTTGTAGAGTTGGTTTTGGAGTATGGTCTGACTTTGGATTCTTCTTTCCTTCTGTCTGTACCAATGAAGAACTCTCTCCATTCTCTTTCAGGTCTCGCTGGTATTGAGTGTACCTATGCTGAATTTTTCTCCTTTGTGATCTAGAAATTACGGGGACCATATCTGGTTCCTTTGTTTTTGGGTGCTTACGCAACACCCAATTGTTTAGAGCCACCAAAGGAGGCTTAACCATCCTGCCTTGGTTTCCAATTACATCTCTTTGGGTAAACACTTCCCTAGGTTTATTCTGAATCACAAACCAATCTGGGACCCCAGGTACCCACGAACCTACTGACCCTGCCGTTGAACTGCTTCTTTCCTCCTTCGAAGCCATCTTCGAAGATAGCTGCGAAGGCCACTGCTTGGTCTTGACTTCATGCTTTGGGCCTAACTCAGGCCTTCGATGAAAGTGTCCACTTTCTGTCTTGCGTGAGGCTGGTCTAGGGGGGCCAATCTCTGGCTTTGATCCCATGAACTGAACCTCTCTCCAATCTTCTCTCAAAATGACTGCTCTCCGTTCTGTAATAATTAGGCGGCCTGGATTCATGTAAAGGCCTCTTGCATTTGGAATGCATCCTATCAACTATTGGTTCAACCCTCAATGGCTGCTGCCTGACACCAGATGGATATGGGCTTTTATTGTAAGCATTGGTTGGTTTAGGACATCTCTTCACATCCTTGTAGTATTGTTTCCCATCAATTGGAAATCCTTTCAACCACTTGTAGCTTAGTCTGCACCTAGGACATATCCTCTGCATTACAGCTGGTTCTAAGGAATCGTCATCTAGTGCTTCTTCCTCAGAGTCTTCTCTCTGGTGTGAGAAACCTTGTCCAATAGTTGGTAGATTTCCAGTGTCTTTCTTGATAGTTGTCTGGTTGGCCACATGCATCTGCACATTGACTTCTTCCAATTCTTTCAAAGACAGGTTCTGAAAATCCGGCACAATGACATTGGCTGCCACCTCTCTAATTTCTGAAAATGAATTACTGTCGATCCCCATGGCCTTCTCAGCTTTGGCTGGGAATTTCAAACTTCCTTTCCGAATTTGTTCTTGGATCCTGTCTCGAAAAACAATACAGTTCTTAGTCGAGTGAGACCAAGAATTATGCCATTTACAATATATTTTTCCTTTAAGTTCATCAAGAGATGGAGTTTTAACCCCTTTTGGTAACTTAAAGAAGTTGGCCGCAAGCAAATGATCAAAAATGTCATCTGCCTTAATTAAATCCAAAGAGTATTTCCTGTGAAGGTCTTTCTTTTTAAACTGCTGGTCAATTGTTGTATCCTTATGAATTAATGCTTCACAGATTACAGGTTCTTTCCCCACAATCTCTGCTGCATCAATCTCATAGTTAAGATCTTTGTAGTATGTCTTGTATGATGCATTATTTCGATCTTGTTCCTCTTCTAGTAATGCTTCATACCTAGATACCTTATAAGTCAGTTCCACTAAGTCCCTGAACTTTGTTGAGTCAAACTTCTTTCGAAGCCTAAACTCTAAGCCATTTTGAGCCAATCTTACGAATTTTGGCTCTGGCAAAATGACTCTACATTTATTTCGAACCCTTTTAAATCTGGCAATAAACTGAGTAGCCTTCTCTTTAAGCCTTTGACTCAACCTTGCCAGGTCTGCCATGGAAACCTCTGGCTTCGATTGGAAGAATTGAGCATGAAATGCCTCTTCCATTTGTTGCCAAGTTTGGATTGAGCCAGGTGTAAGGCTAATATACCATACAAATACTCCCTCAGTTAGGGAATTTGGGAATAACCTTAACTTCATATAGTCATTATAAGTAAATTCACCGCATTGAGCAGCAAACCTAGCAATATGTTCCACTGTTGATTGGTTTTCATTCCCATAAAAAAGGGCAAAATCTGGTATCCTGAAACCTCTTGGGTATTCATGTACCCTGTCCACCCATTTTGGATACGGTTTCCTGTATACTGGAGTCTGGACCCCCCGAGCCATTAGTCCACACATCTCCCTAGCGATGTCAGCAATTTGGTCCCTAGGAACCATATTTTGTGCCTGCTAAACCACTGCTGTGTTGGCTTATTTTTCCTACGAAATAAAATATTATAAATTTGTGCTTGTGGTCCTCTGGGTCCATAAGGGGATATGTTTGGGACTGGTTATCCCTGTGGTGCAGATTGCTATTGGGGGTGTGGGTAACCCCTTTGAATCTGTCTTGCGAAAGGTGCTGGAACTGGTGTTGTGTCTCTTTCATTTATAGGAAAACCTTCCAAACCCCGGGTATAAATTCGAATAAGGGATTAGTGAACCCCCTTGTGCCAGGTATGGCTTTAAACATGAGATTTGGAACCATTCTTACACCATTTTCTTGTACTGGGCCGGATCCACCAAATTACATGGCTTCACTGTTAAGTACTGAGACATTTTGACCTGCTACAGGCCTCGGAATAGGTTTGTACCAAGACTGAGGTGATGGTTTTTCATAGTTCTGATTACTAGTTTGACCATTAGAATGTCCATTAACTTGCATAGGCTGTTTATCTCTAGCCAATCTTTGTTGAAGGACATTCGAAATTTCCTCCATGTGTCTTACGTTTGTTAATTGGTGGTCATTCATTCGATCCAAAAAGGATGTTGCCCACCTTTCCATTGTGTTCAGTAATTGCTGTCCCATTGCATCTATTAAGCCACCACATGGATTTATTGGCTGAGTAGATGGGACAGTGGATGGTCCAATTCCTTGGTCTCGTCTAACATTACGAACATGTGGTACTTGTTCTGAAGTACTAGTCTGTTCGACCATAGGTTCTGATAAAATGGGAATTTTCACAGGATGTGTTATCACATTATCCTCTAGATTAGGTATCTCTACCTCTCATTCTATGCCTTCTTCCAGTCGTTTATTTTCTCCTTGTCTCCTACGTCTAGCTATTTCAATTGGTCCCACTGGGCGTGCCAAAAATATATGTTGGCTTTTTGACTTTCGAAGGTTATTATTGTAATTGCGAGCGTGTCAGTAAGGATCAATCAGTCCTTACAGAAAATTAATTGCTAACCAATTATCAGACGATTGCGCTTTAGTTCTCTCAGCCTCAATGAAGAGGACTTTTACTGGTGGCTTGATTTAGGAGAATTAAACAAAATATCAATCAAATAAAGAACAACTGAAGCATTTCATTAGAATGCAAAATTTACAATGATTCAAACTCAGCCTCGTAGAGGTCTACAACAACAATCTACTTGAAACTACTCCTATGAATGAAGTGCAGTGCAGTGCAAGAATTTAAAGTACTGGAATGTAAAGAACAAGAAATGTAAAATTGAGTAAAGTAGAATAAGACTGGTTTTTTGGATCTGAGTCTAGGGGCATTTTTCTGGGGCCTTCTCTGCTATTTATACTACTCAAGGATGACCATCGAATTGTATTTCCAACCGTCGAACTGCTCCTCCATGATCGCTGATCATGTTACCTCAAGATTAGCTCCATTACGCCATCACTTGCAGTTAGGCTTCCCTCCTAAATTTGAATTTAAATGTGAGTAACCGTTGATGCCACATCACCTTGTATCTCTTTGTTGATCCACTGCTACTCAGATCTCGTAACAACCAATACTAATTGCCACGTGTACGATCAGGATCGAAGATTTGAATAGTCTTCCCGTACTACCCGTACTTTGCCACGCGTCGAATTGTAACTGGCTTGTACAAAATATGTAGCCAACAGATTTATTTTACTTTTAGATCTAAAGGTTCAAAATTATTCATGTATGGTACATGAAAACTATCTTAATGTATGATAGAAAAATCATTAACTAAAGGCACAATTTTACCTATCTTAGCTTATTTGGGAAGTTAAAAAGCTTAATTTTGGATTTTTTAAAAAATATATGTACAAAATAATAAGGTAATGTGACTGAAAAAAATCAAAAAATTAAAAAAAAATTATTTTTAACCGAACGAGCCATTTTATATGATATGATATGATATATGATATATATATGTAATAATTTTTTTTTAACAATAGTTGAAGCAACTGTATCAACAACAAAAGGGCCTATAGAATGTGAATGCGATTATAAAATAATGAGTTTGACTTTTTTATTAAGTTAAAAAATTAATGGGTATATTTGGTTTGAGTTTAGGAGATGAGTTTTAGAGATAAAAAATACGAAAAGTTGTTTGGTTTGATTTTTTTCAAAAGATGTTTTGAAAAATTATTTTGAGAAAGAGTTTTGGAAAAAATAATTGATTTGATATGTATGAGAGAGAGATTTGTTTGGAAAACTTGTAAACCAAACAAGTTTTGAGAAATTTTTTTGAAAAAATTTGTTTGATTTAATTACTTTTAAAAACTTATTTGTATAGAATTTTTCCTAAAAATTTTTGGGAAACGC
This sequence comes from Camellia sinensis, assembly GCF_004153795.1. Classification (NCBI taxonomy): domain Eukaryota; kingdom Viridiplantae; phylum Streptophyta; class Magnoliopsida; order Ericales; family Theaceae; genus Camellia; species Camellia sinensis. The sequence goes on along the minus strand of NW_021028397.1, from coordinate 73,739 downwards.
AAACCAAACAAAGCCAATATATTTAAAAATAAATACTATATATTTTTTTTAAGTTGTATGACAAAATGAAAAACCTCGATGTATGTGGCTTTTTTTTTTTTTTTTTTAATTTTTCTACTAACTTTTTTAACTTTTCTTTTCCTTTTTTTTTTCCAAACGACCAGAGTCTACTGGTAAGTCTCCGCTTGTGCGGTTGGTCCATTCTTGCACTTAATTTTCTAGCACGTGGTCCATGAATTATTGAATGGTGAAGAAATATAATATTGCATCTCAGCAAACCCTACATTTGACAAAACAAAAAAAAAAATACTCAAAAAGTTATTTAGTATTTATAAATTGTGTGAATTAAATTTATTATAGTTGTGACTTGGTATATGTTTTAAATATACGCCATAAACTTATTTTATGAGGAAATTTTAAGGTATCATTTTTGTATTACATCTAGCTACAAGCAAATTAAAATGTCGAAAATTTAAGGGAAATATTTATAATAAAAAAAAAGGTAGGGAAAATAATTAAAAATAAGTATAAAATTTAAAAAAAACAAATTTACAGTAGCAATAAGAGGTTAAAAAAAATTATCTTCTCTCTCGTCAATCTTGCAACCACAAGTCCTACCCTCACCCTCTCCCAGCCCCTTCCCCACCCTCCTGGCATGTATAACATTTCACTTACTTAATAAAATTTTACAAATAAACTTTTTTTAATACATATTCTTGTCCAATAGAACTTTTAATAATGCACCTACTCTGCTAAAAACAAAATCATCACAACTCTTCAATGAAACTCCTAAAATAAGATAAATTGTACTTTACACTCTTACACTTTACACAAAATCTCACTTTAATCCTTACACATCAAATTGTGACATTTAACCTCCTGCACTTTTGGTCAAGTGTCATATTGACTCTTCTGTTAATAGTGGGGCTAACAGAAGTTATCATTTAAAGCGTTAAGTGTCACAATTTTGATGTATAGAGAGTAAAGTGAGATTTTGTGTAAAGTACATAGGTGCAAAGTGTAATTTATCCTCACATGTTTTTTTATGTGACTAACCTCTGTTAACAATGAGGTTAACAGAAGGGCTAAAGTGACACTTGACCAAAAGTGCAAAGGGTTAAGTGTCACAATTTGATGTGTAGGGGTCAAATGGGATTTGATGTAAAATGTAAAGGTGCAAAGTGTAATTTACCCCTTAAAATAAGAGTGGGAGATTAGCTCAACAAAAAATCAGAACCAATGCAACCTAATTAGAAGAAGTTATGCTGAATGCAAATTGAGTTTGTTATAATCTTTGTTTAAATTTATTTTTTTTTATTTTTTTTTAAAGGTTTAGAAGAAAGATAGTTGGGTTCTTTTTGAAGAGGTTCTGGCCCCAAAACTTTTTATGCATCGGCCGCTTTAATGCTTTTTTGCTACCAATTTTTTGAGTCAGCTATTTATTGTCATAATTTATTTATTTTTATGTGACTATCCTGGTGTATTGAGTCTAGATATCTCAGTAGAGGTTAACTGCAAACTAGTCAGTAAAAAGTTGATTAAAACTTGAAGCATATAACTAACCAACTTGTTTGTGGTAAGTGAAGGATTTGAGACTAATTAAAAGACATCATCAACTGACTGCTTCTCATTTATCACATTTACCTCTTCTGAAGAGGCTATATTTTATATAACGGGTGCATATTTCTATTTGTCTGTCGTATTTCAATAATATAAAAAAATTAATTGATTTGATAATCATAGTTACATAATTTCATCATATTTATTCTCAAAAAAAAATATAAGATCTATTTTTAAAATTATACTTATAATCTTCTTCTTTTTTTCAATTAATTTACATAAAAAATTCACAAGAAACAATTCAAATTGCAACTGTCTCAGAATCTTACCTATTTGCTTGCCTTTTCTCTTATCTGTATGTTGTGTTTAGTTTGAGATCCTCAGACAGCTTAAGATTTGGTGGAATTTTCATCATTAAATGTGTGGGGTTGAGAGAACTGCATCTGATTTTATAATCATATTATATGTATCTAAAAAAATTGATAGAGTATTCATTCATCCATTTTCAACGCAAGCTTTTCTTCATTTACCAACTAAATTATCAATTATTTTTCTTAAAAAATGGATGATTTATTTTTAAAAATACACTTATCGTCTATTTTTTTGAAATAAATATGATAAAATGAAAATACTAGATTGTCAGATCAATCTTAATTTTTTTATGAATAATATACATTAAAAATTTTACAAAATGAACTGTTTATATTATCCAAATGAGACACATGATAGACTTTACTAGTCCAAGCAATTCTCTAGAGTATAAATTTTTACTTAAGTGAAACCTAATCCATTTTTGAGTAGTCATATACTGTTTAATTTTTTAAATAATAGTAATATATTGTTTAATGATTTCTTTGATAACATAGTAATAATATATTGTTTATCATTGAAATTTTATTACAAAATATTATTCTGTATATTTTGTGTATAATTTCTTTTCTATATAAATTTATGATTGGTGTATTATTATTTCATCAGAATTATGACAACTGAAATAAACAATACTGAGACTGTTACTACTCTGACCCCTACACCTATTATGCCAGTGATGACTCTAGCAGTACCGGTAAATCATGGGGAGAAGTCAGAAAAACTCGATCGAAATTATTTTAAAAGATGGCAACAAAAAATGATGATTTATCTTACAACATTGAATTTGACTCGCTTCACCCATGAAAAAACTCCGAGACTGAACGACGGAGAAACTAACCGGCAAGTGGTTGCCGCAGTCGATCGATGCATGGAAACATGGTGATTTTCTGTGTCAAAATTATATCCTCAATGGGTTAGACAATACATTGTACAATGTGTATAGTGTCAAAAACATTGCTAAAGAACTGTGAGAATCTCTAGATTATAAATATAAGACAGAGGATGCCGGTACAAAGAAATTTGTTGTCAGCCGTTTTCTGGATTTTAAAATGATAGATTCCAAGACAATTATTAGCTAGGTTCAAGATCTCCAATTAATTCTCCATGACATACATGCAAAAGAGATGGTTCTCATTGAATCTTTCCAAGTAGCGGCAATCATTGAAAAATTGTCACCGTCCTGGAAAGAATTCAAAAATTATCTGAAGTATAAGCGCAAGGAGATGAAATTGAAGGAATTGATAATGCAACTCAAAATTGAGAAGGACAACCGTGGTTCCTACAATAAGTCAGGAAACCATGTCATGCAAGCTAAAACAAATGTTATGAAACATGAACATGGGTCAAAGTTCAACAACAAAAAGCGAAAGCATGGTGGCAATGGTCCCAAACAAGGATCCACTAGTAAGATCAACAAAGGGATCAACAACGGGTTCGACAAGAGGTTCAAAGGCAAGTGTTTTGTGTGCGGCAAAGATGGACATCGCGCTAAAGATTGTCACGTTTGCAAGGACGGAGGAAGTTCAAGCAAAAAGCCAACACAAATCAACATAGCCAAGGATTTTCATCTTTCTGATGGAGTGGCAGACATCAATCTTCCTGCAGTAGTCTTTGAAGCAAATTTAGTGGGCAATCTCAAGGAGTGATGGGTGGATACTAAAGTAACCCGCCATATCTGTGCAAATAAGAAGATGTTCACAACCTACAAAGTGGTGGAAAGTGGGGAACAACTTTTTATGGGAAATTTCTTCACTTCAACTGTAGAAGAACAAGGAAAGATCGTGCTGAAAATGACCTCGGGAAAAGAACTCACGCTCAACAATGTACTCCATGTGCTAGAGATTCGCAAGAATTTGATTTCTGAATCATTGTTGATCAAAAATGGGTTTAAATTAGTCTTTGAATCTGACAAGTTTGTACTCTCCAAGAGTTGAATGTATGTGGGTGTATATAAGTGATGGGCTTTTTAAGCTCAATGTAAATACTGTTGTATGTAATTTGGCTATTAATAATAAGAACACATCTTCTGTTCGTATTGCTAAGTCTTTTTTTTTTTATGGCATGGTAGATTAAGACATGTAAATTTTAATTCTTTGCGTAGACTTGTTGCTTTAGAATGTTTACTAAACTTAGAATTTGATCATAATCATAAATGTAAAATTTGTGTTGAGGTAAAACTCACTAAGACATCATTTAATAAAGTAGAAAGAAGTACTGTACCTTTAAGTTTAATTCACACATATATATGTTATTTAGAATTTGTTCAAACTAGAGGAGGTAAGAAATACTTTATTACTTTTATTGATGATTGCACTCGATATTGCTATATTTACTTATTGAGAAGTAAAGATGAAGTCTTAGAAACTTTTAAGCAATATAAACTTGAGGTTGAAAATCAACTTGGCAAAACTATTAAGATAGTGAGGAGTGACAGGGGTGGTGAATATGATGCACCATTTGAGGAATTTTGTTTCAAACATGGTATTATTCACCAAACCACTGCACCATATTCTCCTCAGTCAAATGGAGTTACTGAGAGAAAGAATCGAACTCTTAAAGTGATGATGAATGCCATGTTAATTAATTCAGCGTTACTTCAGAATTTGTGGGGGGGTGCGATTTTGTCTACTAATTTTATCCTTAATAGGGTATCCCACAAGAAAGTCAATCAAACACCTTATGAAGTACGGAAAGGTCGACGACCTACCAACAATTACCTCAAAGTGTGGGGGTGTTTGGCCAAGGTGACAATTCGTAGTCCTAAAACGACTAAAATAGGACAAAAAACCGTTGATTGTGTGTTCCTTGGTTATGTAAATAGCAGTAGTGCATATAAATTTTTAGTTCATAGATCTAAAAGTCCTGATATGCATGTAAACACTATTATTGAGTCAAGGAATGCGTCGTTTTTCGAACACATTTTTCCTTGCAAGGAAACTAAAGAGACAAGTTCAAATAAAAGAACTTTTGATACTGCTATGGGTATCAATGAAGACCACAATGATAATGAAGCAAATGAACCTAGACGTAGCAAGAGGGCTAGGATTTCTAAATCATTTGGTCCAGATTTTCTGACATACCTGTTAGAAAATGAGCCTCAAAACTTCAAGGAAGCAATGTCAAGTCCTGAAGCTCCATTGTGGAGAGAGGTTGTAAATAGTGAAATTGAATCAATATTGCAAAATCATACTTAGGAATTGGTGGATCTTCCACCAGGGTGTAAACCTCTTGGATATAAGTGGATATTCAAGAGAAAAATGAAAGCAAATGGTTTAATTGATAAATACAAGGTTAGGCTTGTTGTTAAAGGATAAAAGCAGAAAGAAAGCCTTGATTATTTTGACACCTATTCAATAGTAACAATAATAACATCTATTCGCATGCTAATTGCAAGTGTAGCTTTGTATAACCTCAAAGCCAAAAGCTACCTATCTCGATGTGGTGTATCTTCTTAATGTACTATTTCTTTGTCTGCATCTTGTTGCATGTCCGTTATCGTGAATTCCATTCATATGGGGGATTGTTGGAAAATGGCTTTGAAGGCTATGAAGAATCCTTATTTTTTGCTAACTTTGAGCATTAATTAAGGTGGGACCCAAGGGTTATTTTTAACGTTTTTCATTGGGTTCAGGTTTAATGTCGCATAGTCAATAAAACCGTGTATTTGGTTGCTCAAACCCATTTCTGGATGAATGAAAATTCAATGCGGATTTTCGTGTTCGTAAAAATGGATTTAGGTGGGTTTCCTACACATTTGTGAAATGTGCTTCTCCCACATTGGAAAGACTTAAGGTTTTGAATGGGTTTATATATCTTAGTTTGGGATACTTGGGATGGGCCCCAAAGGATACCTAAGTTTATGGAACGATGAGTTTATGAGTAAAGTGGGCTAGACCCATTAGACCTAAAACAAAAACCACACGCGCGCGCCGCCGTCGCTGCTATCGTCGTCTGTCAAGTTGGTCGGGCGAACTGGACTAGGCTTAGGTGCGGGTGCATGGTGTGAGGTTGGGTTGGGCTTGTCCGGCCCAATACTTATCTTTTTGGGCCAAAAATATTTGTAATTTTTTTATTTTGGTTTCAAAATTCAAAATAAATTGGTTCAGATTTTTCCTTTATCCAAACAGATTCCTAACGGGTTCAAACCCACCCGAACAGGTTCAAAGGGTTCAAAAAAGGTTCATTCAAACCGAACAGATCTGTATCTGTCCAAACAGGTTTTTTTTCTGTTTTGAATCTGTCTAAATAGTTGCCTATCTGTTGGCACCTGTTCGAATAGCCACCAATTTTCCTATATATACTCTGTCATTCCAGCATTCATGGGCATTGAAAAAATTCCAAACTTCTTCCCTTTCTTCTTTAGTTCTTCCTCATGCACTCTAACATTTGTTTTTGCATTTATTTTTAGAAAAAGAAAGAAAAAGAGTTACAACATAATTTGGTTCACCAAACTTGATTTTGTAGTGCTGCAAATTCAAGTGTTAGTCATTGCATCCTGGGAAGTAGACGTCGGTTAAAACTCGAAGCATCGGAACGAGGACTAAATCTACTTTAAGGAGATTATGTCCAACACAAGTCTCGACTTTAATTTCTGTAAGCGTTTAATTAGGAATTTAATTTATATAATTATTTTCTGAATTATTTTATTTTGTTATTTATTTTAACTATACATTTAATTTATGTAAGAAATAGTTTTGGAAAAATATATTTTTTTCTCAACTTTGGCTTATTTTTTAGGTGGAACTCATGTGCCAAAATTGGCGGGTCTAAATGGTAACGTGTTCTATGTCGCATTATGATTCACGTAGTATATTTGGTTGCTCAAAACCATTATTGGGTGAATGAAAAATTGAAGCCAAAGTGAGCTTCATGGAAATGGTGTATTAGTGAAATTTCCATTAAGGTTTGAGTTAAAGCTTGTCCCACATTTGGTCTGGTGGGCAAACTTTTGTGGGTTTATAAAGGTTGGGTTTGCAACTTGGGGAGGGCCCCAAGGGGTACCCAAGTTTTGTGGAAATGTGAGGTTATGGGCAAAGTAGGCTAGACCCATTAAACCTAGAATAAACACGCACGCGTGCGTCGCCGACGAGGGTGCGTAATGTGAGGTTGGGTTGGGCTTGTTCAACCCAATGCTTATCTTTTTGGGCCAAAAACTTTTTGAATTTTATTTTTCTAAAATTAAATTCTTACCATTTTTTAGAATTTGAATTTCGAAATTAATTCCAAATAATGTCCAGATTATTCCTCCACCCAAACAGGTCCATATATGTCTAATTAAACCAAACAGATTCAGTATTTGTTCGAAATTTAAACCCAACAGGTTTCTTACCTGTTCATTCAAACCGAATAGGTATTATACCTGTTCAAACAGGTTTGCACATGTTTAATTCAAACCGAACAGCCACAAATTCTTCTATAAATAGACAGACCCTCATTTGAATTTTGCACTCTAATTTTCGTTCTTGTTGCTATTATTGCTCTCTACATATTGTTGCATTTATTTTTCTGTGAGAAAGTATATAAACACAAAGTGTGTTCGGTGTGCAAACAGTTTGTATTGCTACTATTGTTTGTTGTTTATCATTTTATCGTGGGAGATAGACGTTCACAATCTGAAAACACCTTGAAGAAGATGAATCTGTCTTAAGGACACAGTGTTAAACATTGGACTTAATCAGAATTTTGTTCAATAAATACATAAGGTTAGTAATTAATTAAATTTCTATTTTTATTTATTTTTATCAGATTCTGATTTTGTTTTTGTAACAAAATACGAATCTATTATTTTATTTTATTTTCTTCACTGGTTTGATTTTGTAATCAAACAGTCTCTCTTCTTCTTTATTTCTTTTGTTTGTTGTTAAGTATACAAACATTATTTATTTTTAATAAAGTGGAAATTGTCCAACAATCTTAAGATATATATATATATATATATATTTTTGGTGTCTTCATTGTTTTTATTTTCTGTACTTTTTACAAAGTGATATTCTGGTTGAAAAATACAAATAGTAGTCATATACTGTTTGATAAATTGTAGTAATATACTGTTTATTTTCTTTAACAACTAGTAGTAATATATTGGTATCATTAATAATTTCAGAATATTAATTTGTGTTGTAGTGCTACAGAAAATTATTGTGTAGTATTTTATTTTTTCTGGTTTTAGTAACTAGAAAAATAAAATTATTTTGTATTATAATTTATTTTCTGATTTGAGTAACTAGAAAATTAATTTGTGTTTTGGTTTTTCTGATTTTTGTAATCAGATATTATGGCTACTGCAACTAAAAGTAGTACTCCAATCATTACACCGACTCCGGTCCCTATCCAAAACCATGTTCAAATTCCAATAAATAATGGAGAAAAACAGGAAAATTTTAATGGCACCAAATTTAAGAAATGGTAGCAGAAAATGCTATTCTATCTTACAACTCTAAATCTGGCTCGGTTTATCCGCAAGGAGGCTCCAGTACTGAAAGTGGATAAAAGTGATCGGCAAGTTGTTGCCGCTGTAGACGCTTGGAAACGTTCTGATTTTTTGTGCAGAAACCATATCATCAATGGCCTTGACAACATGCTCTATAATGTTTACAGTCCTCTAAAAACAGCAAAAGAATTGTGGGATTCTTTGGAGAAAAAATACAAGACAGAGGATGCCGGCACAAAGAAATTCGTTGTCGATAAATTTCTGGACTTTGTTATGGTAGACTCCCAAACAGTAATTTCTCAAGTTCAAAGTTTTCAATTAATTTTTCATGATATTCATGCTGAAGGTATGTCTCTTATCGAGTCTTTCCAATTCATTTCTTTAGTGGAAAAGTTATCATCAGCTTGGAAAGATTTCAAAAATTATTTAAAACATAAATGCAAAGAGATGACCATGGATGAACTTATTGTAAGACTTAGAATTAAGGAAGATAACCGTAAGGCTGAAAAGAGAAATAGTAAAAATCTTGCTGAGTCCAAAGCTAATGTGGTTGAATAGGTGTACAAACCACATAATAAAAAAAGGAAGTTTGTTGGAGATGGTCCTAAATAAGGCGACAACAATAGTAATAAAAAGTTCAAAGGAAAATGCTATAACTGTGGCAAGAACGGACATCGAGCTTCTGATTGCCGCCGCCGTAAGATGAATCGCAGAAGTACAAACAAGAAGACCACCAATTAAGCCAATGTAACAGAATTAGATTACATCTCTGACGGGGTAAATGACATCAATATCTCTATTGTGGTGTTTGATGCTAATTTGGTTGGAAATCCCAAGGAATGGTGGGTTGACACTTAGGCAACTCGTCACATTTGTGCGGATAAGAAGATGTTCACTACTTATAATAAGGCTGCAAATGGTGAACAACTTTTCATAGAAAATTCTTCTACTTTTACCATGGCTGGACAAGGGAATGTGATCTTGAAGATGACATCAAGAAAGGAACTTACCCTCAACAACGTACTGCATGTACCAGACATCCGAAAGAATTTAGTTTCTGATTCTTTGTTAAGTAAAAATGATTTTAAGCTTATATTTGAGTCTGATCAATTTGTATTAACAAAGAGTGGTATGTATGTTGGTAAGGGATACATGAGTGATGGTCTGTTCAAGTTGAATGTAATGACTGTTGTACCAAAACTTTCTATTAATAAGAATAACACATCTTTTATTTATATTCTTGAGTCAAATTTATGGCATGGTAGATTAGGACATGTAAATTTTGATGCTTTGCGTAGATTAATTGGTTTGGATATACCAAAGTTTGAAATTGATCCTAATCACATATGTGAGATTTGTGTAGAAGCGAAACTAACTAAAACTCTATTTAAATCGGTTGAAAGACAAACTGAACCTCTAAAATTAATTCATACAGATGTATGTGATCTTAAATTTGTTCAAACTAGAGGAGGCAAAAAGTATTTCATAACATTTATCGATGATTGCACAAGATATTGTTATGTATACTTACTTAGAAGTAAAGATGAAGCCTTGGAAATGTTTAAACTCTACAAAGCTGAAGTTGAAAATCAACATGGTAAAACCATTAAAATGGTTAGAAGTGATAGGGGTGGTGAATATGATGCACCTTTAAATGAATTTTGTGCATAACATGACATTATTCACTAAACTACAGCACCCTATTCTCCACAGCAAAATGGAATTGTTGAAAGAAAAATAGAACCCTAAAAGAAATGATGAATGCCATGTTACTAAATTCAGGCTTACCACAGAACTTGTGGGGAGAAGCAATATTGTTTGCTAATTATGTTCTTAACAGAATAACCCACAAGAAAACTAACAGTACTCCTTATGAATTGTGGAAAGGTTGACCACCTTCCTACAAATACTTAAAAGTGTGGGGGTGTTTGGCAAAGGTAGAAGTTCATGTTCCTAAAAAGAGCTCTCCACCACCAAGTCTGCGTACTTGCTGTCACGACCCAAACTCGGCCCTATGGGTTTAGCACCGTAACCGGCCAGCAATCCGAGATTACCGAAGGCCTGCAGAACAGTAGTATAGTAAAACAGAGTACAGGGCCTGGCGGAAGCCAATACAGTAATTAAACAATGTCCAATGAGCTGTGACAGTCTGTATGCCAAAAAGATTTTTCAAGCATTCACACAAAATTTACAGTCACACAGTACAGGGACCTAATCCCTTGATAACAGTACAGTTAGTAGCTGACAGTCTATACAGTAAACCAAACAGTACGGAGACAGACGGGGGAAAAACAAAACACCCCAAAGCCATAGCATGGCAACTCGGAACCTCGCAGTGAGGACAAAAAGGGCTGGCTTGACAAAACTGGAGTCTAACCCGCGCTCCTAGCTCCGATCTGGTGGCTGAGCACCTACAATATAATATATAAACAGTGAGCTAAAGCCAGTGAATAACATAATGCGTAAAGGGTTAAGAATGAAATGTCCTTACAGTATTGAAATCAGTTCATTAACAATACTTAAGTCTTTCAGTCAGAACAGTATTCAATCATATGTGGTACATCCATATAGCATACAGGTAAACAGTAGGTCTTAAAGACCGAACAGTAATGATGGCCATCAATCAGTAAACAGTAGTGTTCCACGAGGGAACCGACAAGATCTCTGTAACTAGTAACAGTCAGTAACAGTAGTTGCTAAGGATGCCACAATACAGTTCAGAATAGAGGACATACATTCATTCAATTAACAGTAAAGTTCAGAAAGCAGTAAGTTCAATTGTTCAGAAAATAATCATTTTGAACATATCTTTACACAGTTGTTACTCACAGAGTTTGGGCTACAGTATGCTAGAGCGGCTCCCCAGTCGCCAACCCTACACAGTTAACAGATTGAACACACACTAAGCTACACAGTTGGGAGATAACATAATTTAACCCTTAATGCCTCGGTGTGTTCTACATCTATCCTCACAAGATGTCTAAAACTAGGCCTAAGAATGCCTAGAATGGAATGAGGATGAAGATGTGATCAAGAAGACTGTTTCAAGATTTGCAGAAAAACAGAGTCCCGTCGAGCGCGGGTTTCCCACTCGAGCGGTTATGCAACAAAAGGTACACGCTCGAGCGTCAACTTTCCCGCTCGAGCGTACTGTAAAAGTACTGGATGGGTGAAATCTCCGCTCGACGCCCGCTCGAGCTTGAGACATGACTCCGCTCGAGCGCCCAATCCTCCGCTCGAGCGGACTGTAAAACAGTGCAGAGATACTGGATGATGCTCGGATTCACGCTCGAGCGGCACTTTCCCCCGCTCGAGCGGAAGTGCAGAATCTGGGAATTCCAGATTGCACCTCCAAGCTCAAACTCACATTCAAATGCATCAAAACCAATCCTCTTGGTCCCATTTTCTGGAAAACATTTATACACACATAGAATATCATAGTTCAAAGCTCAATTTTGAGAAATCAAGGCCCAAGGGTGTTTAATTCAAACTCAATTTCAAACCAATTTCATGAACAATATGAACACGCAAACATGCATGAATTCAAATCATTTGGAAGTTCCAATTTGATGCTCTAAGGAGCCAATTGATCCGAAAACAAGTTGAAAACATGGACCATTACAAAATTATGAACATGCATGTTCCATTTCACCATGGATTCAACTCAAACTCATCAATTCAAACATGCATACATGAATTATGTTCTAATCCTACATGTATGAACTAAAACATGGCTTAACTCTACAAATGAAGCATGAATCATGCAAGAATCAAGTCTATGACAACAACAAGAAGATGAATGTCCTACCTTAGTCTTGTGTTCAAGGTTTAGGTGTCCAATTTGACAATTTGCACTTCAATTCCAAGCAATTCAAGCCAATTCACTAGAACAATTCAACTCTCTCCCTTCCTCTCTCTCTAAGGCCGGTTGAACAAGGAGAACTAATGAAATGTTTTGATTCAAGCATGCAAGGGCTCCAATGTGTTATATTGAGTGGGCCACTAAGGGTGGCAATTTGGTAATAAGTCCAGTTCATGTAATTTAGCACCATTAATCTAATTTAATCATACCTAATCAGTTTTCAGATAATTATACCATAAAATCACATTAATTATGAGGATCCTAAAACATCAATCAATTCCCGGTTCGGCCGCCGACAAGGCCTTCAATTAGCAGTTTAAACGTAAAACACGAACAGATCAAATAATCAATCAAACAGATAGATGCACAATTACACAGATAGACTCAGTCAATTAATTCCAGATTCCAGTAAGTCAGTTCAGTACTTTAATCAGTCCAATTATCAGTCATAATCAGTCATTAATCGGTAAACAGTATGAGGGTTGTTACACTTGCTTTCCAAGAACTTCTCCACCACCCCTCCCTTACCCAGTTGGGATTGGGTTTGGAAACTCCCTACCAGACCGAGAGTGATCCATTCATTTGGCTAGCACTCCAACAACGTCTTCATACCAAAGACCTCTTACATATCAGAAACATCACCTCGAATAGTTCTTGCCAACTCTGCGGGTCATCTCCCGAAACAAACCTTCATGCATTGAGAGACTGCATATCGGCAAAAAGATTTTGGGACTCAATCATTATTCCCCCTAAGTTATCACCTTCTTTCAACCTTAGCTCAATGGAATGGCTCAAAATCAATTGCCTCTACACTAAGCCTCACTCATCATCCATTCCTTGGGCCATTGTCTTTCCCCTTACTTATTGGACTATTTGGAAAAACTGAAACTCTGTCTGCTTCGAGCCCACTCCCCCTAACCCACTCAAACTTACTTGGACCATTGCTTTGGCCACCGAATGGTATCACCTCTCATATACCAGTAAACCCCGTGCCACTAAAACCATTGTTTGTAGTTGGAAACCTCCTCCCTTTCATTGTTTCAAACTTAACACCGATGGTGCTGCAAATGAAAATCATGCAACCGCGGGCAGTGTCATTCGTGACGATCATGGCAATTGGGTTTCGGGCCTCTGCAGATTTCTGGGCAAAACCAACAGTCTAACTGCTGAACTATGGGCCCTTAGAGATGGTCTCAAATTGGCTCTTGACATGGGTCTCACACCAATTGAAGTTGAATCTGATGCTCTCACTCTTGTGCACATGGTATTAAATAATTGCAATGACCAACACCACCTTAGCAATGTTGTTCATGACTGCAAGTTCCTCCTAGACAGACTCGGATTGCCAACTGTTCAACACATATTCAAGGAAGCAAATCAAAGTACGGATGCGCTAGCAAATTATGGACTGCTTATGATGGATGGGAATTTTCATGTTTTCTCTTACCCTCCATCTCCTTTTATATCTCAGATGGTTATGTATGATGCTATGGCCCCGCTTGTTTTCAGAGGTAGAATAGAGGGGATTCATAGTGAGGAGATTAATAGTGAGGGGATTAAGTAAAATTATGTTTGTTTTGATGATAGTTGTTAGTGTAGGAATTATTAAATTATTTTTATATAAAATAATAAAACAAATAAAAAATATAAAAAAATTAAACATTAATATTTTTAAAAAATTCCCAATATAAAAAAAAAAATATTCTAATCTCTTCACTATTTTTCTAATACCATCTCCACCTCCTCCATCTCAATCCTCCTTCCAACCTCCATCTATATCACCTCCTCCATCCTAATCCCTTCCCCAAATATACAAACAAACACAACACTAAATAACCCCACCTCCATCCTAATCCCCTCCCATCTATTTAACCCCAAAACAAACAGGGCCTATGGGAATTCTATATCCCAGAACTATCTTGTACTGACTCAGCTATTATTTTATAACAACCTTATATTTACCACAAAAAAAAAAAAAACTATGGGGAATTAACAGGTTATAGTGTATATTTGTAAAAATAATAAATAAATAAATAATCGTTATCTCTATCGTAAGAATAATTATTCAATAGTCTCAAACTACTATGTGATATTATTTATATGATATTCCAAATCAAAGTAAGAAATTTTACGAATAAATTATGTTGACTAACCTTTGTTAAGTAATTTAGAGATGAAAGATAACTCACTTGAGAGGTGTGTTATTGTTGTGAGAATTAAAATAATTTTAATTCAAAAAGAAGAATATCTCCTGCCATGATGTTCAAGCCTTTAAATCTTTATCCTTGAATGATCAAATCTTGAATATATAAACAAACCCACTCATTGAACACTTTTACAGAACCATATGGGAAAAGTGGAAGGAACAGAGTTTCAATCCTATTCTATTTACAAAACAACGTTTGTGTTTGATGGCTATCACAGACATATATATTGATAGGCTTGGACCGATATCCAAGTATAACTCCTTATAACTTCCCACCATCAAGGAAGTTGTAAAGTCCCAAGAAACCACCATATGGGATAGTGAACAGACATTAGTTACCCATTAGTCATTAAACCAATTCAATATATATAATAAATATATATATATATATATAATATAAATAAATAAAACAAACATGTGGCATATGGGCCACTTTATGGATATTCTTACATTCTTCCACTTGGCACATATAACACACGTTGTTGACTGTCGGGTAACTAACAAACTGATGATGGCCATTAAATAAAAAAACCCAAACCTTAGAGGTATAATACACGAATCATGGCGGTTATACTCTATCAATTAAGTATTTCCTTCCATGTATTACATTGTATTACACTCTCAACTTTATGTGGTGTCATTCTTTATGAATAACTTCTAATAAGTTATTCTGGATCGAATGATCCCTGTGGATCAATAGTCCCAATGGACTACATAGCATCACAAATACTTTAGGTGCACAAAATGATGCTTTTCACTAATAATAATCAAAATTTCATGACAAAACAAAATAAAGCAACAACTAGAAAAATTATTGAGCTAACCAATCAGTCTCATGCCCTCAACGTGTTTTGAAAACACCTTTACAGAAAGACCTTTGGTCATGGGATCTGCAATCATCATATCAGTACTAATATGCTCAATGCTGACTTCTTGCTTCTTAACACGGTCTCGAATAGCAAGATACTTTATGTCAATATGCTTGCTTCGGTTACCACTTTTGTTGTTGTTAGAGAAGAAAACCGCAGCCGAATTATCACAGTAAACCTTTAATGGCCTAGAAATTGAATCCACAATTTGAAATTCTGTGATAAAATTCCTTAACCAAATAGCCTGTGAGGTCGCTTCAAAGCAGGTTATAAACTCTGCTTCCATTGTTGATGATGCAATTATCGTCTCTTTGGCGCTCTTTCATGAAACAGCACCGCCTGCTAGCAAATAGACATATCCTAAAGTGGATTTTCTGGAATCTTGACAACCCACAAAATCCGAGTCTGAATATCCAACCACCTCAAGATAGTCAACATGCTTGTAAGTAAGCATGTAGTCCTTGGTTCCCTTTAAGTACCTCATGATTTTCTTTGTAGCCTTCCAATGTTCCATTCTTGGATTACTTTGGTATCTTCCAAGCATCCCAACTACAAATGCAATGTCAAGTCGTGTACAAACCAAAGCATGCATTAAACTGCCTACGGCAGACGCATAGGGAATGCTAACCATTTGTTCCTTTTCCAAATCATTCTTCGGACATTGACTTAAACTGAATTTGTCACCCTTTAAAAGGGGCGCTGCATTAGAATTGCAATCACTCATCTTGAATTTCTCCAAAACTCTTTCAATGTAGGCTTTATGTGATAGTCCTAATGTCCTTTTGGACCTATCTCTGTGAATCTCTATGCCAATGACATAAGAAGCTTCACCCATGTCCTTCATTTCAAAATTTTGGGAAAAAAATTGTTTAGTATCATGCAACAATCCCAAATCATTAGATGCAAGTAAAATGTTATCCACCTATAGAACTAGAAAAATGTATTTGGTCCGACTAACCTTAAGGTATATACAGTTGTCCACAACATTCTCCGTAAAACCATATGAAGTAATAACATTGTGAAATTTTACATACCACTGTCGGGAAGCTTGTTTTAGTCCATATATGGATTTCTTGAGCTTGCAAACTAAGTGACTATCTTTATCAGAACAAAAACCTTCAGGTTAGTTCATGTATACTTCTTCCTCAAGATCCCCATTTAAAAATGTCGTTTTCACATCCATTTGATGTAGCTCTAAATCAAAATGAGCTACTAATGCCATGATAATTCGAAATGAATCCTTTTTAGAAACTGGAGAAAATGTATTATGATAATCGATGCCTTCTCTTTGAGTAAAACCCTTGGCTACAAGTCTGGCCTTATATCGTTCGACATTACCATTTGAGTCTTTCTTGGTCTTATAGACCCATTTACAGCCAATAACTTTAATTTCTTTAGGCAACTCGACAATTTTCCAAACTTGATTCTTAGCCATAGATTTCAACTCTTCCTTTATGGCATCATACCATAATTTAGAATCATCCCTATTCATGGCATTGGAAAATAAAATTGGATCATCTTTAGGCCCGATGTCAAAATCAAACTCCATTGAGTATACAAAATAATCACCAGAAATTGCTGACTTTCTAGCTCGTGAGGATCTTCTTAATTCTGTAGTCTCAATTGGGACTTGAGCTATAGGCACTATGTTGACTTGGTCCTCTTGTGGTGGAAGTTGTTGAATTTGTTGATTTTCAAGGATATCAGGTTGATTATCCTAAAAGACAACCAATTCACCTATATTCACAAGTGTTGTATATGGATCCCGTGATTCCTTCCACTCTATCATTCAAAGGTAACTCCCACTAGGGTCAACTTCCTCAATAAACTTAGCATTTCTGGCTTCAACAATTCTAAGTGAATTTGAAGGACAATAAAATTTGTAACCCTTGGAGTTTTCCGCATAGCCTAGGAAAAAACCACTAACTGTTCTGCGGTCCAATTTCTTTAAATGTGGGCTATACACCCTCACTTCAACTGGACAACCCCAAACGTGTAAGTGTCTTAAACTTGGCTTCCATCCTTTCCATAACTCAAACGGTGTTTTGGCAACAACCTTGGATGGAACCCTATTTAAGATATACACGGCGGTTTTCAAAACTTCACTCCATAAATTTATAGACATATTAGAATAACTAAACATGTTCCTTAACATGTCCATAAGTGTTCGGTTCCTTCTTTCAGCAACACCATTTTGTTGTGATGTGCCAAGCATTGAATATTGTGCAATAATGCCTTATTCCTTAAGGAACTTAGCAAATGGACCTGGTAATTGTCCCAATCCTGTGTACCTCCCATAATATTCTTCACCCCTGTCTGACCTCACAATTTTAATTTTCTTTTCTGTTTGTTTCTCTACCTCTGCTTTATAAACTTTAAAGGCATCAAGTGCCTCGGCCTTATAAAACAAGAGGTAGAGATACATGTATCGTGTGAAGTCATCAATAAATGAGATAAAATATCTCTGACCATTCAGACAAGGTGGAGTAAATGGTCCACAAATATCAGTGTGTATGATTCTAAGAATTTTCTCACTCCTTTTGGCACCTTTACTGGTCTTGTTGGTCTGCTTTCCCTTTATGCAGTCCACACAAATACCAAATTTGGTAAAATTAAGAGTCGGAAAGACTTCATCATTAACCAACCTCTTTATTCTCTTAATGGAGATATGTCCCAATCTCCTATGCCAAAGAATAGAGGAGGACTCATCAACAATATTATGCTTAATGCCAATATCACCATACAAGGTTAAAACATTTTGTTCAAAAACAGGATCCAAATTTAATTTGTACAAACCATTAATTAAAGTACCAAATCCTACAGAAACAGAGTCTTTAAACAAACTAAAATTTGCACCAATAAACTGAAATTCAAATCCAATTGGTACTAGTCTAGAAATAGAAATTAAATTTTTTGAAAAAGATGGAATGTAAAATGTGTTTTCAAGATCCAAAACAAAGCCATTTTTTAAAACAAGTCTGAAAGTTCCAACAATTTCGACGTGCGAACACATCCCATTGCCAGAATAGATGCCTTGTTCACTTCCCGTCGGTTTCCTTAGGCTGAGGAAGCCTTGCATGGTATTAGCAATGTGAATTGTAGAACCCGAATTAATCCACCAATCATATTGATGAGTATTAACAAAATTAGATTCATAACACACAAGAGATATGAGATTATCTTTCTTCTCAATCTCTAAGGACTTAAGACAAGCTGCAATGTCCCTCATTTCCATAATGTGCTCACGCACACTCCTAGAATTGTTATGCTTCATTCCTGATAGTTTGTTCATTAGGGTGCTTGCCAATACTTTGTCAGAACTAACAAATTGCTCTTCAATAGCCCTCATGTAGTTCTTGACCTTATCAGATGGTGGGATTGAGCCCCTAATGCTCTGGCTGATATGTGACTTTATAAGCATTAGGCTTAAATGATTGGATCGCTCCCACTTATCATAAGCACTCTTTTCTACAGCGGAACTCTCATCCGTGGGTCCAGGAGGTTCATCCACACGGAGCGCCAGATCGAGGTCCATGCACCCCAATGTTAGAAGGATTTTGTCCTTCCAGTCCGAAAAATTATCATCATTCAAGAATGGAATCCGAGAAGACTCATTAGATAGTACAGAGGTAGAAATCACTATAATTACCAAGAACATTATTAATATTTTGAAACAATAGCTATAGTCTGAATCAACCAATGTCAAATTCAGTAACAAATCTAAATCTTCCTGCGGATAAAAGTCACTAAACTATATTAGATTTGCTATTACTTTATAATAAGACTAATGGGTTCCGAAATATGTAAGGAAAAGAAAACTCATACATGTGGGTTTAGAGTGTTCAATCCCTTTAATACCCAATCCATTATCTTATTCCAATTAAATTTCATAAATAATCAAATCTAATTACTTTATAATAAGACTAATGGGTTGAATTTGCTTACTATTTAAACATGCAACGATAATAAACAAAACATCCTTAACAACATGTTAAAATTTCTTTATGAAAATTCTAGAAATAAGTTCAAGTCTTTCATGTTTTTTTTTTTAAAATAAACCAAATAAATCCAAATAAAAGTATGAGAATTTCTAGATTTTATATAGAATCAGATTAAATATTTTGCTCTTTAATGTGTGTGTCAAAAATAATAGTTAATGACACACAACAAGTCTCCTAAATAAAATAGATTGAGAGTAGGAGAAAATTCTAAATAAATGTAAATACCACTAGCACAAATCACAATGGACTCTACTATTGCAACAGTGCTTCCTTTTTCTTTAATAGTGATATTCAAAAGTTATGCAATATAAATTATTCATTCTGATTCTACAATGATTCTGAATTGTTAAGTTTTATAGTGTGAATTAATATACAAATATCACATATATAGAATAGGCTTGATTGGATTCACGAAATTGATAATAGTTTGATGTAAGAATTTGAAATAAAAACTAAACAACATAACAGAAGGTTGGCTCTGATACCAATTGTGAGAATTAAAATAATTTTAATTCAGAAAGAAGAATACCTCCTGCCATGATGTTCAAGCCTTTGAATCTTTATCCTTGAATGATCAAATCTTGAATGTATAAACAAAACCCACTCACTATATGAAAAAAGTTGAAGGAACAGAGTTTCAAGCCTATTCTATTCACAAAACAACGTCTGTGTTTGATGGCTATCACAGGCATATATATAGATAGACTTGGACCCATATCCAAGTGTAACTCCTTATAACTTCCCACCATCAGGAGGTTGTAAAGTCTCATGAAATCACCATATGGGATAGTGAACAAGTATTAGTTATCCATTAGTCATTAAACTAATTAATTAGTCATTAAACCAATTGAATATATCTAATATAAATAAATAAATAAAACAAATGTGTGACATATGGACTACTTTATACATATTCTTACCATTATTACTTGCTGATCAAAGATATCACGAAAATAATATAGTTAAATTTTGAAAATATCTAATAATTTTTCATACCGTGACTAGTTAGATTCTAAAAGCAAGCCATGCATGAAATCCCAATGATAATGTAAAAATAAAAAAGTACATATACATGACACTCCCGTGATCTCCACTACTAAACATTTTCGACTACATAAAGAACAAATGAGTACTTGTGTGATTATGTATGAATTGTTGGGTGATTATGTACTTTTCATCAAATTCAAACCTATGTCAATTCTTAAACATTGCCACTGTGAAGTGGTGGATGTTATGTTATTCTTCTTTTCTTTTAATGGGTTTTTTGGAGGAGGATTCTGTAACCAAAAAAAAAAATCATTTTAATTTTTTTTTTTTTTTGCCAACAAACAAGTTTTAGTCACATTACAAAATTTGGAACCATGGTTTGTAATTAAATGAGTGAGTTTTATGTATTTTGACACCTTGCTTTTGTCTTCTTCAGATATGCTGATTTTACCAACTCCAACTATCAAATCTAGTTGTTGGTGTTTGTAGAGCAGTATTATTCAAATCTAGTTCAGATTTCATTACCCTCTTTCGCCTTGCTTTGTTTCAAAGATCATCCTAAAAACCATGTTGCCCAGTCTGTTTTTTTGGCCAGACAATTGAAGGTAAATGCTATAAATTTAGTATTTTTTTTCTTCTTATCTTGCGTGTTTTTTTATTTTTATTTTTTATTTTTTATTTTCTTTCGTGCACCATAGAGGCCAAAATCCTTTTAAAAAAAAAACTTTGCACATTTGACAATTTCTTTTTAAGCTGATAAAAAAAAATCTAAATATATAATTTTAAAATTGATGATAAAATAATACTTATTCAATAACAATTAAGGAATTAACGGTGTAATTAGCTTTTTGTATGCAATTTGCTACATTAGAAAATAATCTTAAATTTTCATCATATTGATATTAATTTTCTACTTTATAACAGATACGTTATTTTTTTACTTTTGACTCAGGGTTGGGAAGGAGGAGTTATTCGGTTTTTTTTGGAGTACTGTCACTTGATTTTTTTAATAAAGTTGTGATCGATAAATGGAGTGAAATTTATAAATTTGTATGGCTTATTTTGAAAAGATAGTAAAAAGTAATTTTTTGACTTTTAATCAAACTTTTAATTTTTTTAGACAAATGATTTGGAAAGTTGGTAAAAAGTGACTTTTAGTTTTTTTTATTAATATTTGTTTATGATGTCAAATCATAATCAAATGACCAAACTATCCCTATTTAGTTTAAAATATTACAACTTCACCAATGTAGTATATTTTGACTCATGAGGAGTAAAATTATAATTTTACCCTTGGTTAAAAACCACCTTCCCAAATGGAAAAAAATTCAAAAAAGTCAACTTTTAACTTTGGCTACAAACCAAAAAAAGTGACTAAAAACTAACTTCCCAAAATAAGCCACATGTTTAAAATTGGGCAAATTACATATACCTCTCTCGAGCCTATTTAGTTTAAAATATTACAATTTCACCAATGTAGTATATTTTGATTCATGAGGGGTAAAATTATAATTTTACCCTTGGTTAAAAACCACCTTCCCAAATGGAAAAAAATTCAAAAAAGTCAACTTTTAACTTTGCAAAATTGCGGACCCGACACGCATGTGAGACATTTAATCATTTATTTGGTAAAAAATTTAATATCCCTAATATTATCCTTTAACTTTTATTACAAATCAAAAAAAATAATTAAAAGCCAACTTCCCAAAACAAGTCATGAGCCTATGTTTGGCAAGGACTTTTTCAGGTTTTTTTGGTTATTTTAGCCACAAAAAACAAAATAGGCTATTTTAGCCATAACAAACAAAACATCACATCCAACCTATAATCATTACATTCTTCTCTCATAAAAAAAGTCAAAAAAATCAAAAAGTTAAAAAAATTTTCCCAAACCAAGTTTTTTAGCCCAAGCTAAAATAGCCAAAAAAACTAAAAAGCCAAAAAACCAACCCACTTCCCAAACAGAGGCTCAATCAATAATTTTTCGGTGGGAGAGACTGTATAAATCTGAAAAGAACCAAACTTAAAACGAAAATAAATAAAGGGAGTCATGAAGTGACCTCAAAGCAGCTGATGTTAAAGATGATTCTGAAATGACAAAATTGTTGTCGTCTCCTTACCAAAAAAGTTTTTTTTTTTTTTAAATAAAAAAAAGTGATTTAACTTTTCAGTTTTCATCAATGATACAATCAAAGTACATAGAAAAATATACTAGGAAAAATTACCAGGTAATTTGAAAAAGTTATTATAAATTTATGAAAAAAATTATAATTTTATTTAATTAATATTTATAAAATTTATTATTTTTTTATACTTACACTTATCTGAAATTTTCCCAAATATATATATTGGCACCATTTTAACTCACTCACAATTTAATTTTAATTTTTTAAGTGAGATGTTAAAAATAAATTATGAAAGGTGAAAATAATATGACACTAATTTATAGCATTTAAACTCTTTTTTATGAGATGTAGGAAATTTTATTCGAAATAATGTGACGGTAATATTTTAAAAATAATGAAATATAAAAATAAATGTTTTAATTTGAAATAAAATACATAAGTGCACAAAATTCATCTACAAAAGAATACATAGAAAAATAATTTGTGATTGAAATAAAACCTTTCTATGATGGAATACACATCGTAAATCAATTTAAAATATAATACACCAACCAAGTGACCAATCTAACTACTCACTCAACCATTATATTTATTTATTTATTTATTTTGAATTTTGCAAGGAAAAGAAAAACTAAGGTGTCATTTGGGAAGAGCTCATTTGGGCTCTTTTCTCTCTTTGAGTCACAAAAGATAGAATAAGCTATTTAAGCCACAACAGACAAAACATCACATCCAATCCATAATCATTACACTCTTCTCTCACAAAAAAAGTTAAAAAAGTCAAAAAGTCAAAAAACTCTTCCTAAACCAAGCTTTTGAGTTCAAACTCAAATAGTCAAAAAAATCAAAAAACCAACTCACTTCCCAAACGGAGGCTAAATCGACGTATAAACAAAACGAAAAAATCATCAACACCTCAAATCCTCTGTTCCCTTCAACCGAGATTGAGTGCGTGTATAACAAATCAAATCCAATCAATTTTCTCTCTCCAAATTCAATAATTTTCAATTTTTATGAAGTTTTGTTAACGAACTCGAGAGTATTGATTATTAATAAAATTATATATTTTTTATAAGCACATATTTTTATGAAAAATAAATAATCACCATCAACAAAATTTATTTTTTATTCATAAGAATATAATATTAAGTGCTGTTTTGAAAAGTTGGTAAAAAAATTAAAGTAGCGTTTGGTAGAACTTTTTAAATATGATTTGAAAATAAGAATTGCATTTTGAGTTTGTGAGTTTGGAAATTATGATTTGAGTGTGAAAATTTTGTTTTGTAAATGAGTTTTGAAAAGGCTTTTGAATTGAGTGAGAAATTTTTAATGTGACATATGATATTTGATACAAAAATTTATAACTCATAATCAAATACACAATTCAAAATTCTATTAAAACTCATAGAAAAAATTTAAAAAATATTTTTTGTTAAATATATAAAAATTAACATGTGTCAATTATAAAAAATAAAAAATAAAAATTTACACTGTTCTGATCAATCAATCGAACGACCGATTAGTTTAAATTTTTCTATTTTTGACTGAATTTTCAAAAGTAAACGTGAAATTAAATTTTAAAAGTTGTAAACAAATATCACCTAAAATCATTATACTGAAATTAAAGTTTCAAAACCTAAACAAACAGAGCCTAACTTTTTGACTTATTTCTTTTTAACTTTTTTATATAATGAAATAATTATTTATAGCACTAAGCAATAATAACGTAGTGGTAAATATATACAAGCCTCACATTGACTCCATTTTTGCTTTGTTTTGGTTCATTGCTAGTCTAGTTCATTTACTACTCATTCATTCAGCTCAAAGTTTCAGAAACGGAAGGAGATCAAGCCGAAGAAGAAGATGGCGAGCAAGGTTTCCAATTTCTCCGATCTGATCCAGCGCGTCACCGCCTCTTGCTTACTCCACCCTCTAGCCGCCGGCCGTCACGATCCCGACGAAATCTCCGACCACCGCACCGGAGACGAGTCCGAAGACGATCATCGTTACAAGACCGAAGATGAGGAAGAAGATGATGAAGTTGAAGATGGAGAGAGAGACGGATTTAGGGTTTTGGATGGGGCGAGATCGGAGAGGGTGATAGAGATGGAGATGATGATGGGGCAAGTGTTCGATGCGGTTTCTGCGATGAAGAGGGCGTACGTTAGCCTTCAGGAGTCGCACTGTCCTTGGGATCCGGATAAGATGAGGGTGGCTGATGTGGCGGTGGTGGCGGAGCTCAGACGGCTTGGGGTTTTGAGGGAGAGGTTTCGGAGGAGTGTTGGTAGGGAATGTGGAGGGAGAGAGAGGAGGTTGGGGACGGCGGGGGTTACGCTGAGGGAGGTGGTGGCGCCATATGAGGCGGCGGTGGAGGAGCTGAAGAAGGAGGTGAAGGTCAGGGAAGCTGAGGTTCAGAACTTGACGGAAAAGCTCAAAACCGCCACCAGACTCGGCGGCGGCGGCGGCGGCGGTGGAAAGAAGGGGCGGTCTCATCAGTCTAAGAGAAAAGTCAGCTGCAGTCAAGCTCAAGGTACTCTCTCACTCTCAGGGTTATTTTCGTAAATGAGAAGAAAAAACACAAATAAAATGCTTATGTAGCCACTGATACCTCGCCTCGTCAGTGACACAATTAATGTTAAACCCCAGATAATTAGAAACTTTGTGATTGATTGATTGGGGTCTACGGATATTGGTATTATGGTAATTTCGCAATGCATATCTGACCACCGTTTTGTTCTGTACCAGTTGCGGCGGTGCCGGTGCCGGAGATATTTGAAGCCACCATGAGTTCGGTTAACGAAGCATCGAAGTCCTTCACTTCGCTTCTCCTCTCACTCATGCGCTCTGCCCACTGGGACATCGGCGCCGCCGTAAGATCCATCGAATCCGCCACGTCCACCACCGCTGAATCCGCCGTCGGAGCCCACCACGCCAGGTACGCACTCGAGTCCTACGTCAACCGCAAAATATTCCAAGGATTCGACCACGAGACCTTCTACATGGACGGTAGCCTCTCCTCTCTCCTCCACCCGGACCAGTTCCGCCGCGAGTGCTTCACCCAGTACCGAGACATGAAAGCCATGGACCCAATCGAGCTCCTCGGGATCTTACCCACTTGCCACTTTGGCAAGTTCTGCTCCAAGAAATTCCTCTCCATCGTCCACCCCAAGATGGAGGAATCTCTGTTCGGAGACTTGGAGCAGCGCCGCCAGGTCCTCGCCGGAAACCACCCGAGGAGTCAGTTCTATGGCGAGTTTTTGGGTCTGGCTAAGGCGGTGTGGTTGCTTCATTTGTTAGCTTTTTCTCTGGATCCGCCGCCGAGTCATTTTGAGGCCAGTAGAGGAGCCGAGTTTCATCTGCAGTATATGGAAAGTGTTGTCAGACTTTCCGGTGGGCGGGGGGTTGTGGGTCAGGTCGTTGGGTTTGCAGTGAGTCCCGGGTTCAAGCTTGTCAACGGGTCGGTCATCAAGGCTAGGGTTTACCTTGTACCCCGGACATGAAACATTCGGGTCGGATTGTTTGTTTGTTTGTTTGTTTTCTAAATGGTGTTGTTTCGGGTCATGTGAGTGTATGTGTTGTAGATGTGGGTCATGATGCTATAGAGGAACTAACTAGGTTAGTAACGTCTTATGAGTAGAGTATTAAGCATACAACTTAAATAATGCCATTTGATTTTTATTTTTGGCTGTCTCGTCAATAAGGTCTTTTAAATTCTAAATGAGCAACGCAAAAAAACCTTTATAATTTTAAATTTATAAATTTACTCCCAATAATGTAATAAAGAGTTGAATATTTTATCATTAGATGTTTAATTAATTAAAAATTAACACCTATTGTACCACAATATTGTGAGTCAAATTATAAAATAAAAAAAAATATGAATCCAACATTTTCCATTCTAAAATTGGTTACCCAATCCATTTTTGTTTCATCTTGAGCTACCAATAAACTCTCTCCATGGGCAGCATCTTTTAGGTTGACTTTTTTTGGTATTTTTTTTTTTGGCAAAGGTACAATATTTTTGTAAGAATAATTCATTAAAACAAAAATTTTGAAAGTCAAATTAAAAATCGTTGTCAAACTTGAATATATAAATGATATGATGGCAAAAAATAATTGTTAATAAAGCATGTCAACTAATTACCAAAAATGAAGTAAAATAAAGCTAGCTTTGCATTTCTTTTTATTAGGAATAAAGTCAATACATTAAAGGCAAGATCCAAACACTACCTCTTAAAAAAAATGTGTCAATCACCCCTCTCAAAAGAACCTTCTGTTTATTGTTATGATTTTGAATTTTTCTGCTTGGGAGTGTTGTTTTAAATGTTACAAGCAATTGAATAACATGATATGAGTATGAATTGAAATACAAGTGGAATCAAGAACTACGATGATCAAGCAATGTGAAAATGAATTGTTTTTGTGCTTGCCAACTTGCAAGCAATATGAATATAATTTAGGCTAAGTTTGGGACTGCTTGGGAGTGTTGTTTTACGACAATGATAGGTAGTTCAAATTTTTGTGGCTCAAATGGCTCAAATCTGTTATAACGATGTCATTTTGATAGATTTTGAATGTAAAATGACGCCGTTTTGACAAATTTGAGCCATTTGAGCCACAAAAATTTGAGCTACCAAACATTTTCCGTTGTTTTAAATGTTACAAGCAATTGAATAACATGATATGAGTATGAATTGAAATACAAGTGGAATCAAGAACTACGATGATCAAGCAATGTGAAAATGAATTGTTTTTGTGCTTGCCAACTTGCAAGCAATATGAATATAATTTAGGCTAAGTTTGGGAAGATAAGAAAAAGTCAAAAAGTTATTCAAAAAGTTAAAAAGTTAACACTATTCACCAAAAGTCAACAATTATGATTGCACAACTCTCAATTTTAATTTTAATTTTTTCCTACAAACCAATTTTTACTATTTTTTAATACACATTTTTTCATAAAAAGTCAAAAAGTTAACCCAAACATTCATATTTTTTTTCTCAAATTTTTAGTCCAAATAGACAAAAAAATATACTTATTTAAGACACCCTAAACAATCCCTTAATATGAATATGAATTATAATGATCATATTACAAGAAAAAGTTGTTTTTGTGCAAGCAATATGAATATAATTTAATATGAATGTGAATTATAATGATCATATATATTATAAGAAAAAGTAGTTTTTGTGCTTGCTAACTTTTATAATTTTGGTGATAATCATGTTTGATATATCTAGACTGGTCTAACCGATCAGCTTTGAATAGGCAAGATCAGCTTGGAAGAACAACAATGATTCATCCCACTAAAAATACTACCATTAATAGTACTAATGCATTAAAAAAATAAAAAAAATAAAAGAAAAATACAACTCCAAAACTAAAACATCACATCATTAATGACGGAACGGGACCCACTGCCACCTAATTAGTAGGAGCACTAATTAATGCTCCCAAGCATTTTTCTTGGAAGTATATAAGGCCAACTTGAGAAAAATACTTGATCAACTCACTCAAATTGAGTTGACACTCTAACTAGACGTGCACAGAAAGTTGATCTGCGTTAAGAATTTATAAGAAAATCTCTTCTAAAACTAGATACAATCTAAAGATATTATTATGTTTGGTTGTGCTCTGTAATTAATTTTCTACCCGTGTGTTGGAGCATGATGTTTGGTTTCGTTTTCAAATCAATTTTCTACACTCTGCAGAGAGAACTCTGATGCACAGGCGCCTTTTTTGTCCACCCGGTAGACCACCCGGATGTCCACCCGGTAGACCACCCGGATGTCCACCTGGATGTCCGGCTGATTTCCAGATTTTTTTTTTTTTTTTTTGCAATTGATTTACATAATCGGGACAAATATTTTCTGAAAATTTTTAAATTTTTTATGTGCTTTAAAATAATTTTGAGTTGTATGTTTAGTTATAAGTTGTAAATTTTTGTATCACATATCAAATGTCACATCAATAATTCCCCACTCAAATCAAACCTCTTTTCCAAAACTATTTTCAAAACTCTTTACCAAACAAATTTTCTTCACTCAAATCATAATTCCACAACACACAAACTCAAAATACAATTCATACTCTCAAATCACATTTACAAAACACAACCAAACGCTACCATAAATTTTTTTTGATAAACTTTTTTTAAAAAAAAGCACTAAAACTAAAACAAATTTCAAAGAAAATGTGACTTGTTTAACTGGATGTGGACGAGCCATCCATTGAATATCCAATGATGATTGGATCCATGTATTTAGTAATACGTTTAGTCCCCATTTGGCAAGTGAGTTGGGTTTATTGAGACTAAAATAGTACCCAAAAGGGGGTAGATAACCTATTAAGACCAAATGGGGGTAAATAACCTATCAAGATCAAATGTGACATTTTAATCATAATCATTTCATTTTTCTTTTTTTAAAAAAAAAATTACAGAAGTCAAAAAAACCAAATATATATATATATATTTTTTCAAATGTAACTAATTTAGTCCAACTAAATTAGTAAAAAAAAAAACTAAAAAGTCAAACCAAAAAATTCTTTACAAATGAACCGTTGATAACTTTCTTTGAATTCTTAGCATCTGAACTAGATGTAAAAGTCCTTATTAACAAACTAATTCCAAATTAGTCAAAGGCACTATGCTTTAACAATATATATATCTCCAATCCGTACTTCTTGTCGTTCCTGTTTATGGGTGGGCGTTTACACCCATATTAATTTACAATATGAAAAATCATATCCATATAGTATTTTTACATAGAATTTATGGTTAGAACAATGTGATAATGGGGTGATAAAAAAAAAATAATGTAACAATAATATTTTTAAAATTATGAATTATAGTGATGAATATTTTGACTTTTGACAAATTAATGGATATAAATAAAACATATTATTTATATAAAATTACTCTTTACAATACTTGTAATTAGATTTTTGTTTTATATTTACCTTGCGATGTTATCAGTAGACACTACAAGAAATGTTAGTTTTAACGGCGTTTATATAATGGCGTTTTCTTAAACGTCGCCTTTTTTAATATTTAACGGCGTTTTATAAACGTCGCCTTTTGTGCTAATCAAAACGGCACCGTTTAGCTGACACAAAACGCCTCCGAATGTGTTATTTGTGTTATAATCTCTCTCACCCTCTCTCTCCCGCTTTGAGACTCATTCTTTACTCAGTCTCAGAAAGAAGATGCCTCAAGTCTCTCGCTCACTCTCTCGCTCACTCTCTCGCTTCAGCCCGGTGATCCCTTAAATCTCAGAGTGATTTCAGAATAGGAATCGATTTCGATTTCATTTTTTTTTCTCTCTCGCTCATTTTCACTCTTCTCTATCACCAGACTCATCTCTCTCTCTCTCTCCCCTCTGCCGATCTCATCCACACTCACCGCCGCTGCTGTCTTCTCATTATCGCCTCAGATCGACAGCTACAGTGGTGGAAGAGGATGGCGGTGGTGGTGCTCGTTGAAGAAAAGAACAAGAGACGAGATCTGAAGGATTTCGAACTAATTAAAGCCAGATCTGAAGGTTTCAAGGAACACCTGATCCAAATATGGGGGTTTCGAATCAGATATGTTGGTAAGCTCCTTCGATAAGAAAATCTCTTCTAAAACTAGATACAATCTAAAAATATTATTAGTCTCTCCGCTTCAAAATATTAATTTTTTATTTTATTTTTTATTGTTTCAAAATATTAGTCCCTTTTTAAAAGTTTAGGAATAAAATAATATAAATTTATTATTTTGCCTTCTTTTAAATTCATTAATAACATAAAAAAGTACTATTATGACGATTGATATTCTTAAAAAAAATACTATCAAAGGACAATTTTGAAAAATTAATCAGTGTGTTTGGTTTCAGCTTTTTTTAAATTAAGTTTTCTATTTTTCGTATTTTTTTATTTTTAGTGAATATTTTTAAAATTGTAAGTTTTTTTTTTTTTTACTTTTTTAGATGCATCTTACTTAAAAGTATCTAAAAAATAAATACTTGTGAAAAAAATATTTTAAAAAATTAATAAATATACAAAAATATGAAAAATATATTGAAGTTTTATATTTTTTATATTTTTAGTATCTAGTGAATTTTTAAAGATTTTTTCACAAAAATTATATTTTTTAAGTGTATTTATGTTAAGCGTGTCTACAAATTAAAAAAATTGCTTAAAATATTAAAAAAATCACTAAAAACAAAAAATACAGAAAACAATATAGTAGAATTTTTTGAAAAATATTTTTAAAAAATTGAAAACAAATATATTTTTAAAATGTAATAATTGTAGTATAAAAAAATTTAAATTTCCTAAAATAAACTATTATTTTGGAACGAATGGAGTACAAAATTTTAGTTTTGAACAAATTGCACAACGGGTTGTTCTACAAGGAAGTTATTGCATTAATTCTCTAAAATGAAGAACCATGTGGGAAAGTTGTTTGAGGATGTTTTTAAAAATTAAGCACTCTAAAATGGCCAAAAATTATATTTAGATGCTCTAACAAAAAAGAGGTGCACATCCATTCTCTCCCTCTCTCTCATTTATTTACTTCATAATTCTTTTAGTTTATCTAATGCAACTTGACTATCTTTTTTCAATAAACTATATAAAATGAAATTTTTGAATCATTCAAAATAAATCTCATAAGTTGACCTAGCCAAACAAGGCCTCTCCAATTAGCGGAGGGATTTTATTTCCATCTAAAAAATCATTAAGTACGCTTAATTTCTTAATACATTCTATTAAATTATTTAAGATTATAATTTATTCTCAATACACTCTATATTTTTTTTTTTCAAATTACCCTTTAAAGTACACCCAAATAATAAATAAATCAAAAACTCTAAGGTGGTGTTTGGCAAGTGATTTTGTGGCTAAAATAGTCAGAAAAAACAAAATAGGTTATTTTAGCCACAACAAACAAAACATCACATCCAACCCATAATCATTATACTTTTCTCTCACAAAAAAAGTCAAAAAGTCAAAAAACCAAAAAGCCCTTCCCAAACCAAGCTTTTTAGCCCAGACTAAAATAGCCAAAAAAGTCAAAAAGCTAAAAAGTTAACCTACTTCCCAAACATAGGCTAAATTACACTATTTTGAAAAAAACCTTACAAAAGATTTCTTATTACATCTATTCTTAAATTTCAAAAGGCACCCAAATCTTCAAATTTCAAGTATATTTTGGGGCGAAATTTATGCTCTGTTTGGTAGAGCTTCCAAACTTTAGTTTTACCCTTTGTTTTTGGGTCTAGCTTGTCTCAAGTTGAGATCAAGATTGAACCCGTCCAGTTCGGGCCATGGGGTCCATTTTTTGGGCCCATTTTGATAATCCGAACCGTTCAATGTGTAGAACTCGTCGATTACTACATGTTTGTAAAAAATCACGTTGATCGAATATCAATAACTATGTGATCAAATCAGTTTTGTATAAAAAAAGAACGGTGAACAATTAACGGTTGATAAAAAATTATTTTGTTTACATAGCTATCGATATCCGATCAACATAATTTTTTACTGACATATAGTACTTGACGAGTTCTACACATTGACAATTTTGATTATCAAAACGGGACCCGTGGTGGGCCCCCACAGGCCCAACAGCACGGTCCAATCCGATCTTGGACTGGACCAAAGCCACTGCCTTGTTTTTAACGTGGTGTTTGTTTACAACTTTCAAAAATTAATTCCACTCACCTTTGAAAATTCTGGCCAAAGCAAAAAAATATGGGCTAGCTGGTCACCCCACTGGTGCATATTTATTTTATTTATTTATTTTTTTTTTACAATTAACCCATATTAATTTTTATATATTCAATAAAAAAAATATTTTTTAATTTTTAAATATTTTTTATGAGTTTTGAATAGAATTTTAAGTTATATGTTTGGTTATGAGTTGTAAGTTTTTGTATCAAATATCATATGTCACATCAAAAATTCTCCACTCAATTCAAAACTCTTTTCAAAACTCATTCATCAAATAAATTTTTTATACTCAAATCATAATTTCAAAACTCACAAACTCAAAATATAACTTTATTCTCAAATCATATTCAGAAAACTCTACTAAACGCAACGGTAGGATTTTTTTTTATCTCTACCGTCTAATATATCTCTATGTATACATACATATGATATATCTGGTATATATACATATATGTTTATGCAGATACTCTTCGAAACTATTTTACTTTCAATTTTTTGAAACACGAAGATTTGAGTACTCATATTCAAATTCGAAACAATTTCAGGCGCTTAAACCACCACTCGCACTCATAAACGCTTCAATCATCTTGTTCTAGAAAAGGCATCTCCGAAGACTCTCTAATTCCGCTAGAATTCTATTTGATGCCAACCCCAAGCTTTTGTTCAAACTTGGAAATTCCATAGACTATTCTAAAGGATCTCGTAGAAGTATGGTAGCATTGACTTTGAAAATCCTTTCAAAAAATTTTAAATAGATTTATCATTACAGCTATTTTGAAATGATGGTACTTGAGAAAGAAGATGAAGAAGAGAATTCAATATAAATAATATGTATAAGTGATTTGAGTATATTATAAAAATAATAATATTTTATTTTAAAATTTAATGTGTATTATCTTTATTAGTACATTTGCTAACATGATAGAAACAAAAAATTTAAAATTTTTACAAGATATACTGAGTTGGTATTTGGGTGCAATTCAAAGGAAATTCAAAGAAACAGAAGTACAGAGATATAAACAACTAAAAGAAAATAAAAAACAACCGGTAGATGAATAACTAATCCTTCAACACACTAACTCCAGCCATGTCATCTATGGCCAGAGCCTTCACTTCTTCAAGAGATTCTTCAAGCACCCCTACATGTTCATCTTGTGCAACTCCCATGTTTGCAAGTAGATCAGCGCATTTGTTGCCCTCCTTTGGGGTATGTTGTAGGGAGCAGTCGTACCTTTTCAACAGGAATTTTGCATCCTCTATGAGAGCTTTATATGGTGAGTTGAGGCATGGATCATTCTGTATTTGGTTGATAGCTAGTTCCAAATAAGATTCAATATCCACTCCTTTAGTTTCTTTCTGGAATAGAATTGTAAGTCCCCTGTAGATAGCCCACATTTCAGCTTCGAGACTTAAGCAATGTCCCAGTTTTCCATAAAATCCCCAGATCCATACTCCTGTTTCATCTCACAGCAGACCTCTATATCTAGCATTGCCTGGGTCACCCTTTTGAACAGCCATCAACATCCCTATAGATGGACAAAACCAGTGAATTAGTCTGGGTTGATAAGGCCTGGGATGAAGGACAGAATGACAGGCCTCATTAATCTCTTGAACATAATTTCTTATGTTCTTGAGATTGACTTGAATGGAATGAATAAGATTATCGAACACAAGTTTGTTGCGATCTTTCCAAGATTATCGAACACAAGTTTGTTGCGATCTTTCCAAATTTGCTAAAGTGTAGTTATAAAAACAATTTGTCATTTTTTCCCAAAAAAACTCACTTTTATCTTTTAAATTTAAGGTAATCTATTCAAGTAAAGGCCTATCACAACCTTCATTCCACCTGTTACCATCTTTGATTTTAGTCCATATGTTTTTGGATATGGTGCATTTCCTGAGGAGATGGTCCATATCCTCATTAGCCAAACCACATCTAGGACATAAGTCAGATGTGGTCATATTCCTCACAAGTCTCGTGTGATTAGTTAGCAGCCTCCTTTTTAGAATAAGCCAAATGAAGCATTTCAGTTTATGGGAAATTCTTTCTAGAACCATTTCCAATCCCTGCCATCCACTTCCTGCCTTGCAATGAGCTTATAAGTTGATGATGTAGTAAAGTTGCCACGGGTGGCTCCAACCCAAATAGGAGTATCTGTATAGGTGACAAATTTGGGCCTGTGAATTTTGCGAATTTCCTTGGGAGTTTAAAATATTTCCCAAAGCATCTATATTCCAATAGCCCTCTTCATTGAGTATTGAGCTAACTTCTTGAAGATCATTATCCTGCTGAGAGGTGTAAGTTGTAGATAATGGTTGTTCCTACACCACCAATCACACCACAAAGATATGTTCTCACTATTTCCCATATTCTATTTGACTCATTTCTTCAAATTATCTCTGTTTTTGCATATGCTTTTCTAGGTATGTGAAGAACTCTCGAGGGGCCAATTAAAGATGGAATGCCTTCTCAAATACTTGGAATGCAGTACTTCACACCATAATTTGTCCTTGTCACTCAGCATTTTTCATCTAATTTTAGTCAATAAAGCTGCATTATGGTCTCTTGTTTTTCTAAGTCCCAGTCCACCTTCTGTCTTGCTTTTACAAACATTGTCCCAGTTAACCAGGTGTACTTTCTTTTTAGAATTAGTTTCACCCCATAAGAAATTTCCATTGAGTTGTCTATCGATTTTATCACAAACCCTCCTAGGAATTTCCATGGTCTGCATGCTATAACTGGTATAGCAGATGTGACAGGCTGAATAAGTGTGGTTCTACTAGCTAGGAATTTCTAGCCTTCCAACCTGACAGCCTATTTTGTAATTTCTCCAAAGTGTCCCTGAACATGTTTCTATTGACTCTACCATAGATCATAGGAGAACCCAGATATTTACCAAGGTTTTGGGTTAAAGAGATGCTACTATGGAAGCTTAGGGATAAGGTTTTGTTACGAGCTAAGTTGGGTGAAACAAAAAGTTTGGACTTAGAATGATTAGTTTTTTGCCCAGAAATTGCACAAAATTCAAAAAAAGCACTTTCAGTATAATGCCACAGTTGGAGAGGTCTGCTTTGGCAAATAAAATAAGATCATCAACAAAGAATAAATGAGAGATGAGTGGGTTATTGCAAGTTGCTTTAATACCTTTTCACTGACCACATTCAACATTGGAATTAATCATATTAGAAAGTCTTTTTGGCCCCGTTTGTTTTCAGAGGTAGAATTGAGGGAATTTATAGTGAGGGGATTAATAGTGAGGGGATTGATAAAGAGGGGATTAAGTAAAATTGTATTTGTTTTGATGATAGTTGTTAGTGTAGGACTTGTTAAATTATTTTTATATAAAATAATAAAACAAATAAAAAAATTAAACATTAATGTTTAAAAAAAAAAATTCCCAATATGTAAAAAATAAATTTTTTTTTAATTTCCTCACTATTTTTCTAATATCACATCCACTTTCTCCATCCCAATCTCTCTTCTCACCCCATCCTAATCTCTTTCCTAACTTTACAAACAAATACAATACTAAATAACCCCACCTCCATCCTAATTCTCTCCCATTCATTACACTCCAAGGCCCCGTTTGTTTGGGATTATAGGGAGGGGATTGAGTTTGATAGTGAGGAGGGGATTGAGAATGGAGTGTTTGTTTTGAGAGATAGAGAGGGGACTAGTAATCCCTTGAGACTAGTAAGGAGGAGGAAGGGCGATTGATAAAGATGAGGTAGAGATGGTATTAGAAAAATAGTGAGGGGATTAGATATTTTTTTATTTTTTTTATTTTTTATATATTGGGAATTTTTTTTAAAAATATTAATGTTTAATTTTTTATATTTTTTTATTTGTTCTATTATTTTATATAAAAATAATTTAACAATTCCTACACTAACAACTATCATCAAAACAATCACAATTTTATTTAATCCCTTCACTATTAATCCCCTCACTATGAATCCCCTCCATTCTACCTCTGAAAACAAACGGACCAAGGTACTACAAATGATAATAGATGACATCCTCAGTCGCTTTTTTGATTATATCTCAACAACAACCCCACATTCCAAGCAATCTTCACAAGAAACCCACACCTTTTTTTTTTTTTCTCTTCTCTTCCCACAAACCCTAGCTCTGAACTTTCCCGGAAAATCAAACAACTCCGAGAAAGAAAAATGTTGGAGCTGAGGCTTGTTCAGGGCAGTCTGCTGAAGAAGGTCATGGAGGCGATCAAGGATCTGGTCAACGACGCCAACTTCGACTGCTCCGCCACTGGATTCTCTCTCCAGGCCATGGATTCGAGCCACGTGGCCCTGGTGGCGCTACTCCTCAGATCCGAGGGTTTCGAGCACTACCGGTGTGATCGGAACATATCCATGGGGATGAATCTCGGGAACATGTCTAAGATGCTCAAGTGTGCTGGGAACGACGATATCATCACCATCAAGGCTGATGATGGAAGTGATACTGTCACTTTTATGTTTGAAAGCCCCAGTAAGCCTCTCTTAGTCCTTGCTTATGGTTTTGAAGTTTAATTTGGATTGTTTTGTTTGGAATTTAGGGTTTTAGCTGTCAATTTCACTTTGAACTAGGGCTTTACTGTCGTATGTAGACGTATACATATATGCATATATTTGTCATCTCGGTGTGATTCATGGAAAGTTGTAATTATGATGTGTGTTCGTGTATGTCTGTTTGGATAAAATGATTTGTTTGCTAGGCTGGTGAGAAAACCTAAGAAAATTGAGGCAATTAAGCACTGAAATGGAAAAATCATATCCTAATTGCCCAGCATACACAGTTCTCTCTCTTAAACAAAATAGAGGTTGAAGTTTCATTTTGTTGGTGTTGTTTTGGTTTTGGGGGTGCGGCGGGAGGCCACTATGTTGTTTTGGTTTTGAACTAGGGTTGAAAGTTACAATTTTTTGTTGTGTTATGTCACTTTGTTATAAAACTACTACTGACAAATTTATGGTGTGCACCTGAAGTTACAAATGATGAATTATAATTCTTGTGATAAGAAAACTATAACATTTGGGTGGGTACTCATTTAGGACTGTCTGATATTACCCTCTTGGGGAATGTGGGATATCATGTTCTTATTATTGTTTTCATTATCTGGTCTTTGTTGATGTGAGTTTCGTTCTTTTGTTTCTTGTCTTGTTTTATTGGCACTGTATTACAGCTCAAGATAAGATTGCTGATTTTGAGATGAAGCTGATGGACATTGATAGTGAGCACCTTGGAATTCCAGAAGCAGAGTACCATGCTATTGTCCGGATGCCGTCAGCTGAATTTGCTAGGATTTGTAAAGATCTTAGCAGTATTGGCGATACTGGTATTGTATTATTCATTTTCATGGTCAATGAGTTTTTGTATTTTGTGCATTAATTTAATTTAATAATCTTGAGAATTCAATTGATGTGTGCAGTTGTCATCTCTGTGACAAAGGAAGGTGTTAAGTTCTCAACAAGAGGTGATATTGGAACTGCAAATGTTGTCTGCCGGCAAAATACCACAGTAGACAAGGTAATATCTTCTAGCTTGTAAGCATGGTTATCAAAATTGTTCTAAATTGTTGAATCGTACAATCCTGGATTTTCCAAATGATCCAAATGGTGTAAAATCATTATAATAGAATCACAAGTAAGATTGGTAGGATTGTGTGGAATTTTGTAGAATCGTATAGGATTGCAAGCAGGATTGCTGATTGATGATCTTCATTATTGGTATTTTTACCCTAATTTTTATGAGAAGTAAAGTTTCATGATTCTTTATCTGATTGTATGATTTATTTTCAATACACTCACCAATCACATTGGATCATGATTTTGACAATCATGTTTATAAAGGTCGAACCTTTTTTACCCCAAAATTTTTATAGCAAATTGCATAGTCATGGAGTTCCATGTATGGATTTGTTATTTCTTGTGCACAATATAGTTGGTTGATATGGGATATAATTTGTTAATTTGCAGCCAGAGGAATCTACAATTATAGAAATGAATGAGCCCGTGTCATTAACATTTGCTCTGAGGTACATGAACTCCTTCACAAAGGCAACTCCATTGTCAAACACAGTTACAATAAGCTTGTCTTCAGAGCTACCTGTTGTGGTCGAGTACAAGATTGCGGAAATGGGTTATATCAGGTTCTACTTGGCTCCAAAGATCGAAGAGGACGAAGATGAGACTAAGGCTTAAGCTTAAATTTTCCAAATTTTGATCTTCAGCCTTTAACATTGTATGAATTATTTTAAGATCAGTCTATATGCTGATAACCTTGTGTTTCATTGGTTTGGTTATTTTAGTTCATAACTTAGCCTTCCACTATTCCTTTTTACTTTGTGTTCTTGAGTATCTTGTATTTGTATGTTTTTTACTACATAAATTTGGTTAGACTTTTAGGGTGTTTTAGATGGTGTTGAAATATTTGATTTAGCCCCAAATTTTTTATGTAGTGGAGATTTGGGCAACTCACATTGGCTCTGTACTTTTTATTGGATTTGTATTTTCAAGAATTTTAGAATTTCTTAAGGAGAAGCTTGCCATCACGAACCTGAATATACATGGACATGGTTCACCCTGTTGGAAGGTTGCCCTGTTTACGTGGTTCACTTTTTGGAATTTATGGTTTGCAACCAATTTGAATTTAAACCTTCCCAAAGCCAACACATTAATGCTGAGCAACAATAGAGATTATTGATTGGTATCAGCAACCTTAAAATTATCAGTCTATTGGATTACAAGTAAATATGATGTTGTCAGACGTTTGGACCAGTTAATCTTGAAATGCACATTTACAAAAAATAACCAACTCAAATATACTGGAAATAGCACATTTCCAGTGATCTGTAGGCAAATCAATGGAACAAGCAGGAAAGGTGTACACCACTTTCAAGGCTCATCACAAGTTGCCGTATATTACCACAGAAATATTTCAATCTAGTAGATTTGTACAAAATAATTTCTAGGAAGAAAAAAAGTTTATTTCATTTTCATATTAATTCTTTTGTTCAAAGGATGCGTTTGAATTTTGAGTGAAACATCC
The DNA here is from genome assembly GCF_004153795.1 of Camellia sinensis. Lineage (NCBI taxonomy): Eukaryota > Viridiplantae > Streptophyta > Magnoliopsida > Ericales > Theaceae > Camellia > Camellia sinensis. Next base: position 34,566 of record NW_021028397.1, on the reverse strand, counting down.
TACTACAATCCTTAATCTCAACTACAGCAGTTTCACTCTCAAACTTGCAAAAAATTGTATACATTTCCGGTACTTCAAAAAGAAACAAAATATAATCACACAAACCAGAAAAATTGCAACTGTTATCACCAAAAATTGACTCTTGCAATGCAAATTTGAAGTTCTACAGATAATCAGATGAAAGACTTCTTTACTAGGTTGATATGAAGAATCACTCTGACAAGAGCTATTGTGCAGAGCAACACAAGCATCATCATGACCCAGTATCTGAATGTGAGGAGACACACAGGCTGCATATGCCAGGAAGTGATTAAAGAGAAGACGGGAGGGGCAAAAGAACCATAGAGAGTTTGTTCAGGTCATCCTCCAGTCATCACCAGCATAGACTGCTTGATCACCGAGCTCTTCTTCAATTCGCAGCAACTGCAATAAACTTTAGCCATTAGTTTCATGCCTACCTATCAATTGTAATAATACACTGCTGGCTTGCTAAGACAAATTCAATAAACATGGTTTCATATTTTTATTTTTTTTATTTTTTAGGGGTTAATATCTGTATTTTTGTTTTGTTACTGAGCAATTATTGCTCATCTAAATTATTTTATAGCAACACATCAGCCAAGACGTAAGAAGCTAATATGAACATACATTTAACAAACGATTGAGGGAAAAATTACAAAGTTGATTGAAAGGGTCATTTTGGTAGCTTAATTGCACAAAGTTGCCACCTAGTCCTAGGTAGAAAGTAAATGGAGGTCAATAAGGAGGGTATAAACAAGAATGATTAAATTCATCTATTAAAAAAAGAAAAAGAAAAAAAACCCAAAGCATGAAGCCCGCTAGTCAAATGGGCATTATAGAAGTAAACATTTATTTGTGGAAATGTTGCTGGCATAACAGCTAACTATGCTACAACACTATGTTGATGGTGCCTCACAGGTTAATACCCTAAGCCTGCAACTAATTTTAGTATAATTCAAGTGGTAAAACTGCAAGGGACAAAAAGAAGCAGCTGAAATTGCATGGGAAAAGCTACTTATTGTATAATTCATGCCTCTTATTGCCTAAATTTAACTTGAATCAAGTTGGAAAATTGCATGCGAGAGAGATCAAGTCAATTGCATGAAAGAGAAGTAAACCTGGTTGTACTTTGCTAGCCGTTCTCCTCGGCAAGGCGCCCCTGCTTTGATCTGACCTGTTGAAAGGCCAACAGCCAAGTCAGCAATGAAAGAATCTTCAGTTTCCCCACATCTATGAGAGATCACCACTCCCCAGTGATCATCTTTTGCCAGCTTCACTACTTCAATGGCCTCAGTCACAGTCCCTATTTGATTCACCTGAATTTCATAAAAATACAATCAGAATTCAAAGTCCAGTTGGCGATTTTGCACCATCAATTTTAGGTAATATCATAGGATTGGTTACAGCTTACAACTGACAATGTTTATGTTATAAGCCATGAGTTATTCTTGATGATAACAGCAACAAAGCTAGATACTGTTAGAAAAATATTTTTAACTTAACAAACAGATATAAATATATATATATATATATTTTAATTCTAGACACAAATAATCTTAATTTAAAAATTGAATGCTAAATCTGTTTGCCTCTCTAAGGTAGGAATTACCAAGACAAGCAAATGCAAGAGTACAGCATCAGAGAGTGACAACAAAGGCAATAGCACTGCCTGCCAACTCATGCATGGTAGTTCTGGAAAAAATTTAAGTTTTAACACGAGTTATAGAAGAAGAAACAAAAGATTGGAAAGAGATTCAAATGATCCAATTATTTCTTCTTTTTTTCATTGATGGAAACTGGTCCATTTATTTGGACGAAAAAAACACATTACAGCTAAAAATGATGCTCATTTGAAAAACTCCTTATATTTTTAAGATGAAACCACAGTAAAATAAGGAAATTGCATGGTCAAGACTGCCATTATCACATTTAGTAAAAACAAGGTTTGAAAGTGTAAAACAGTCCTCAAACCAAACAACAAAAAGACATCTTTTTCCTTGAAAAGGAGGAAACTCCTTCTCCAGTTGGCTTACTTCTTTAAAAAATATATACATATATATAAATGAAGACAAAAAACAATTGGTCAAAACTAGTGCTTGCCCATCAGAATCACTTTGACATGATAGCCACAAAAGTTCCTTTATGAATTGGCAGGATACCTTGAGAAGAAGAACATTGCAAGCAGACTCCTGAATGGCTTTCTCAATACGCTTTGGATTAGACATCAATAAATCATCCCCCACAACCTGGAACAGAAAATTTACTCTTAAATTAAATCTGGAGTATGAAAAGAAAATAGCATACACAATAAAAAGAAAGAACTAGGGCAGGAACCAACAGAACTATTGAATATGAATATGGTCCGATCTTAGGCTGAAGCTTACATAAAAGGCAATTTAATAAAATGAATATAATCAGCTACACCTCCAACTTATACTTCGGGGGCTTATTAAATACAATTTGAACAATTAAAAGGGTGTAGTACCTTTACAGGCCACAAAATGGTGGGACATGGCACAAATACTTCTATTGCAGAATTGTGTGACAACAACAGCTTCATATACACAAGAAGTTAAAATACTCGTTAACAAGGAATATGGACAAACCTGGCAAATTCCAAGATTGGAAAAAATTTTGACATGTTCCCAGTCCTCCTTGTAAAATGGATCTTCGATTGATACAATTGGGTATTCTAGGAGCCCCAAAAAGTTCAAAAATGGAAAAAGAAAGAGGCATTATCACCGAGGCCATATTTTATATTGAGCAAGTGTTCAAATGAAATGTTAGGAGAAACATTCAGTGATACATACCTGCACAGAGTTCTTTGTATAAATCAATCATCTCTTCTCCTGACCTGAAGTTTTGCTCTGACTTATTTGGTGTTTTATAATCTAAATCATACTTTGTGCCTAAATCAGGAAGGGAAAATAAAAAGAGAGAGAATACAATTCAATTTTATAGGCAAGGAAAATACAAACTGACAACATAACAAGACCAAAAGACCCCAAGTGTACACGCAATTATTGCAGCCTATGTGAATAGAGTGAGGAAAACAGCTTCTATTTCCATTCCACTGTTAAACTCTATTGCCATACAGATTATATTCAAATATCATCTCATACTAGTTCCTACATAATGACATTACATTATTACACAACGATTCTCAATTAATACTAGTGTAGAAGGAATTCTTTTATTTTCCAATTTTACCATTACTGGAGAACAATTATCAATGACATACAACAATACCTATGCAGAAATCAGTAGCAGATACATCAATCGCTATCTTTATTTTCTCACTATACCCTGTTCTGCTGATGGCTTCCTTTACTAGATCCAATCCTTCTCTAAAGCTGCAAATGCAGAGAACCAAGATCACTAAATGAACAGAGAAAAATAAAGATCGATGTGAAGGAAAAAGCTTGCCTGGAAATGTTAGGAGCAAAACCACCATCTTCACCAACATTGCATCCATGTGCACCATGTTTTTCTGTAATAACAGCCTGCCCTTTTTGCCAAAGAAAAATGAAATAATGAATGAGCCAAAAGCACAGGCATGGGCACAAGATGCAGACATCTAATTAAAAAAAATTCACAAAAAAAAAGGTAAATAGAGCATTGAAATCATGAATGTATCAACAACGCTGAGATGAAGCTAGACAGCATTTTATAAACAATGTGCAACTATTTAATGTGTTATAAAGAAAAAGTTGACCATTTGAAATTAAAGCTTGGCAGTCTATAACCATCAATAGTGCCTAAATTCGTAAATGCATTAAACACAAGGGAAAGTTAAAAAAGAAGAAATTGACCAGTGGAAATTAATGACTGGCAGTCTACAACAATCAATAGTGGCTAAAATTCATCACTTTGCTGCAAGAGAAGGGAAGGTAGCAAACACGTTGCATTTGCTTCTTAGATCATGCATATGTGCACATGCATGTAGAACCCACATATGCAATAAAGCAGACTTAATAGTTCAGAACTGAGGCAACAGTATTTCAATGGACATGCACGTGAACTCAGTGGATTCTTGGTAGAGAGGGTAAACAATCAGTTTTCCCCTTAAAAATGGTCACATGACCTACAAGTTAGAGCTACTGGCAAGGATGCAGTTACATCTAATTGTTCATGTTTCACAGCGCATAGAGGTAACCAGGTATTGGTTAATAATCGTCCCCTTTTTGAAACAGAAAGTTATTTTTGTAGCCACGGCTTCCGTTGGATTGCTGTTGGACTTGTAAAGGAAGCATTAGTTTGATGAAATGGGCTGCCACTTGAGGATGAAACCTAGGAAGGACGTGACGACTTGGCAATGATTTGCACATATCAATCTTGTAGACAAGGTTGCTTCCGAAGAGGGAGGGGATAATACCTTCCAGCCATTGTTCACATAAACAACAGAAGAAATAGATGGAAGAGTCCACATTGGTGTCCAAAGTCCAGTCCAAGTGATTTACCCATGGGAACATATGCAAGTCATTCTATTTGGATTTTCTTTTACAGTTTTACCCCCAAAAAAGGGGAAACTTTTACTTGCACAATGATTAGTTTGTAGGCTGGTGTATTGGAGAGTTCAAGTTTCAGTCATAGTAGTACTAGTCTTGGGCAGTAAGACTTTGAGCCTTGGATGTCAGTTCTTGTGTACCACATATCTTTGTTTTGATCATGAATGTATGAAAGGAGAGTCTACCCTAAAAAAATAGCATTGGAGGTGGGAACTCCCTCCTAATGAGTTCTAGACTGATAGGCTACACCTATCACTTTCCTATGAAACTGTTTTACTGTTTGAAAAATGCACAGTACCATAAATTATCAAGCTGCAAAAACAGAAAATGAACAATTGAGAATGGTTTTCCCCTTTTCAATAAAAGAGAAATTTAGATGTTTCACGCTAAAGAAATAAAAACCAAGCAGTAACTTTAAAAGATAAGAACCATTAAGCTAAGATCAAAACCCAAAAGATGTTATTTTCCAATTGAAGGAAGTTACCTTTAAATGATGGTACGTTTCAGAGCCCATTTGCATTGCCTCCTCAAATTTTTTCGCTCCAACAGGAAGAATCATAATATCCTGATAATATTTCAACCATCAAAGCAATTTGAGAATCATAGCAAAGAAACAATGTCAATATGTTTAATTGTTTGTAAGAAGCAAAGTCACCAATGATACAACTGGAGCAGTAAAAAATCCATAGGCATAGATTGGAGAAGATGAAAAAGAAGCACAAAAAAATGACTATAACAAAGCAACTGAAGACAGGAGCCTAACATCATTTTACATATAATGTTGTAGTTTCCTTAAATTCATAATACATGTCATTGGCATAAGGTGATGAAGTAGAATCCTCGTTCATTGCACAACATACTTGTCATCGACTCATTGTTAAAAAATCGCACAACAGAAAAAAAATCAGAATAATAGGGACACAGGGCCGAGAATAAATAAAAATATTTGGCATGTCACAATATTCATTTTTGTGCAGAATACAATAATAGAACTTTGTGCAAAAGGTTATCAGGTAACATTGAGCAAAAATCACTTAACATAGTAACATAAACAGATATTCAAGTAGGTTAATTACAACCTGAAGAGCCAGATTGTTTCCAGCATGTTTTCCACCACTTATCAGACAGAAGGCAGGGACAGGAAGAATCAGGTGGCTTCTTCCAGAGAGATCAGCTATGTGCTTGTAAAGTGGAAGCTGAAAATAATATGTCACAACAAATTTAAAGGAAACTTAAAACAAATTTTGTAACAAAATAAAATTTATAAAATATATATATATATAAAGGAAATAGAATTCAAAATCAACTTCAAAATAAGGAAAGCAAAAGTCAGTAAAATGTTAATATCACAAATATCCATGCCTCCTTTTCAGCAGCTCCAGCTTTGCAAGCAGCAATTGAAACGGCTAAAATTGCATTTGCACCAAGTTCACCCTGCAAAATATCATGAAATTAGAAAGTTAATGCTAAAAATAAATAAAATAATATAAACAATTACAAAAGTTTCTGCTCTGGAAAGTAAGTAACAAAAATCTCTTCCAAATGCAACCAGTCATCTGAAAGGAATGTTGACAAGTGGATTTTTGGATGACAACTAATGAAAGACAACAAAGGCACCAAGCCACATTTTCCTAAGTGCTTTTAACCAAGCAAAAGAACAGCAGGTTTGAAAGGATGATGCACTTAAAAGTTAGACATATAGAAACCACTGTTTGCTAGCCTGAGATGAATGGGAGGGGCTTGAAAAGATCTATTACATGAACAAACCAACTCAAGGAAAAAAAAGTCCAAAACTTGTAATATCTAGGACTTATATGATCCATAGAAGTTAGAGGTCGTCAGTGGCCACAATAATGGTTCTACATTCTAAACTTGACTTACCAAAAATATTCTTCAATATGTACATAAATCTCTTCCAATATATTTTCCATTTGGAACTGGAACTACAAAGGATATTTTTGTTTTTTGTTTTTTTGATAAATGGAACTACAATGGATATTAAAAACCAGTAAAAGAACACACATGTTTGAAAAAGTAATAACATAAAATCTACATCTCCAACTCAACCTAGATTCCAAGATCAGCTCAATCTACACTAATGAGAACTCCATCATCGAGAATCAAATGACCGATCTCAGTAAAAGCATCACTACTTGCCTCAGAGTTCAGATAGCAATTTGTGAAAATATCAATGTTAAAGGTTTCTAGTGCCTAATATGTTGTTACACTAGTCAGTGGGAACTTTCAGATACTATTATACATTGCAATGAGTAAAGAACCCAACTCATTGCATGCATTCTTTCAGTAATATGATACATATTCCAAAAGTTTCCAAATTGTGAAATGTAAAAATGGCATTGCATATGAAACCATCTAATAATACCAAATTATTTAGAGAAAAGAGAGAAAGAAAGACACCTTCTTCTCTGTCCTGTCCAAGTCTATCATTGCCTGATCAATTTGTGACTGAAGAGTCGGATCCATACCGATCAAAGCCTCAGATATTTTCTCATTAATATTCTTAACAGCTCTTTGCACACTATGTCCAAGATACGTTCCCTTGTCTCCATCACGTAATTCAATAGCTTCATACCTGGAGTCAATTAATACAAATTTGTGGCATGATACTTCTTATGATTGAAACCAAAATTAAATAAGAGACAAAACATCATGACAACAATTGATTAAATATTTGTGTAGGACTGCTCATGAAAATGCCAAAGGATACAATTCATAGAGCATAGCCTTCTATAAATGACATACCCCTAGATACTCTAGAAACAAAGCAATGCGAGATTGCCTTAACTAGAATTACAATGGACATAAACATCTAAATATTTACACAAATAGGCAGCAAATAGGCATCCAAAATTCTTCTAGCAGTATTGCGATAGAAAAGATCATTCAAAGTTTCAAACCATTGACAACCGAAGGTAAAAAAAGGTAAGGTAGTCCAAGTGCACAACCCCATGTGCGGAGAGGTTGTTTCTGTGGTTTGAATCCATGATGCCTAGGTCACAATGGAGCCATCTTAAAAATTCAACCAAGTGAGACAATGCCATTTGTCATAATTAGATACAGATGGAATTCTAAGGAATCAATTATATTGAATAGTTATACTCTCCTAGCCTCTTTTTTATTTTTTTATTTTCCTAGCAGGGACAACAATGTGGTGATTTACTGATTACAATTACAAACTTGAACAAAAAAATCTCAAAAGTCAGCGCAGATTTTATACAGGAAAGTCCAAATTTCAGGTAATAAGATGCTCCCTTTCTAGGCTTATCCTCAAAATCACACAAATTTTGAAGTTGACATTGAGAGAGGAGGAGATTGAGAAAGCATACATTCCAGAAGAAGAGCCGCTAGGAGCAGAAGCACGGAACATGCCCTTATTGGTGTAAAGATCAACTTCAACTGTAGGAATTCCTCTGCTATCCAGGATTTGCCTGGCTTTAACCTTGGTGATCACCGAAGGTACAGCTTTCCTCATATGATTAGACTGTTTACACACACACACACACACACAAAAAAGTAATCAAAACCACTGAACTTGTTTGTTTGGAAGCAAAGAAAATTGACATGAGAAAGAGGCAGGTTACAATGAAGAGAACGGGATCGGGAGTCTTGGCCCTAACGGCGGCATTGACGGCGTCCTCGATTTTCCGAGAAAGCATGTACTTGTCCAGATATTCTTGCACCGACATTTCCTTCTCTGTTGGTGGAGTTTTCGGGAAGCTGATTAGACCTTGAAAATCTTCGGCACTGCAACTGCAACTGCAAATTCTTTTTTTTTTTGGTTTCGTTTGGCTGCTGAGAAAGTGGTTTAGGAAGATGGATTTTAAAGAAGTGGTTGTGGTTGTTGTTGTGATGATCTTGTTGGTGTTTGGGTTGGAGCGGTAGGAAAGAGGATCCATAGATACGCTGTTGTTGCGGTGAATACTTGGAATCGGGGTTTGGGTTGGGGTGGATCTAGGCAGTAGAGGAGACAAAAGGCAGTTCCACGAGGGGAGAGTATAGACGCGACGTCGTTTTGTACGTGGCCCAAAACAAAAATTAAAACTAAAAATTTGCTAAAAAAGTAGGTTTCATCTTTCTGTGTGTAATTTAAATTTTTTTTTTTAAAAATAGTGTTTATTTTTATGGTTTGACAACCAACTAAAAAAAATCAGAAAGTTATTATAAATGATCACATCACTCTTTTATTTTTCTTCACATTTTTTTGTTAAAAAAATCAATTAAAATAGTAATTCTCAAACTAATCCTAAGTTTTGAAAATCCTACCAAATATATATCAGCTTGCTTGTTTTCATTTTTTAAAAAATATTTTTCAAAAAATTCTACATTTTTATTTTTCGTATTTTTTTGTTTTTACTGAATTTTTTTAATATTTTAAACAATTTTTTTACTTTTTAGACACACTTAACATAAATATACCTAAAAAGTAAAAAAATTGTAAAAAAAATCTTAAAAAATTTCACTAAATACCAAAAATACAAAAAAAATACAATAATTCAATACATTTTTTTTTGTATTTTTATGTATTTATTAATTTTTAAAAATATTTATTCACAAATTTTTTATTTTTTAGATACATCTAACTAAGGTGCATCTAAAAAAGTAAAAAAAATGTTTAAAATTTAAAAAATATTCACTAAAAACAAAAGAATACGAAAATAAAAAAATTCAATTTTCAAAAAACTTAATCCAAAAAACTCAAACCAAACACACTGTATGCTTTTCCATTTTGGGTTTTTGAAAATATAATTTTAAAATACAGTTGCTTCCTCCACGTACTGTTTTCTTTCTTCCTTTTTTTTTTTTTAATTATAAAATTTTGGAATTTAGGGCTAGTTTGGCATGTTTAAAAAATTTTTAAAAGTCAAAAAATCATTATCTTATTTAAGTCACATCATCCTATTTAAGTCACATCACCTCTCTAACACATCACTTCAAACCCAACCCAAACCCAATCCATATTTTATAAAAAGTCAAAAAATACACTTATTTAAATCATTTCAAACAATCTCTTAATTTAAAATTATAGAATGGACTATACTCATGAAATAAAAAAGATACACAAATGTAATTTATGTACAATCTTTTATCAAAATAATGTAATAGTGAAAATTTTAAATTTATAGACCTTATGTCATTTATGTCCCATAATTCTGTAGACAATTTTTTCATAAAATGTGTTTTTTCTAGCTTTGACAATTGATCACTTTAGAAGGCTACGCATAATTTGTCCTGAAATTCTTTCTTAATACACTTTCAATAATTAAATTATGTAATTAAATTTAGCTGTTTTTTCTCTCTCAATACACTCTTAGATTAAATTATGTGTTGTTGAATCATTTTAATATCTTTTATTTATTTATTTATTTATATTGTTTATGAATCTTCTTTTATCTTATTCATGAATCTCGTCTTATTCATGAATAGAGATTCATTGTTTTGGTGTCATTTTATTTTGTTCATGAATGAAGTTTAATTAGAATTTATGAACTTGGTAGTGAATTCATATTTGGGTACACTCTTCCTTTTCTCAAGATTCATGGTCATTATTGCTTTTTGATGTATTTTGTAATATCTTAGTGGCCTATAAATAGTTCTTCTCTTCTACTCTTTTCTATACTAATACATCAACTATTTTCTATACAAGAGAGATTACTAGCAAAGAATGGTATTTTTCTTGGTGGAGTTTTGGGTTCACCATCTTATGTTGAGTTGACCTGAACCATACGACAAGTGGTTGAGCTGTTGTATCCTAGAAGGGACAAGTCATAGTTTTGTGACTGCTACATTGGTATTTGGGTTCTTCCTACCGCAGTGAGCTTGATCTTCTTAAAATTGTTGGTGAAAATACCAGAAAAAATATATTTTATTGATAAATAATGCAAAGAAAATGAGATACAAATAGATCAGGCTGAGGCACGAATATCCTTTTGTCTTGTTCATGAATGGAGTTTAATTAGAATTCATGAACTTGGTGGTGAATTCATTTTTGGTTTACTCTCCATTTTCTCTAGGTTCATGGTCATTATTATTTTTTGATATGTTTTGCAATGTCTTAGTGGCCTATAAATAGTCCTTCTCTTCTACTCTTTTCTAAACCAGCACATCAACTATTTTCTATTCAAGAGAGATTGCTAGCAAAAAAGGGTATTTTTCTTGGTGGAGTTTTGGGTTCACCATCTTGTGCAGAGTTGGCTGGAACCATACGGCAAATGGTTGAGCTGTTGTATCCTGGAGAGAATAAGTCATAGTTTTGTAACTGCTGGATCGGTATTTAGGTTTTTCTTACCGCAGTGAGATTGATCTCCTTAAAGAAAACGAGATATTCGTGCCTCAGCCTGGTCTATTTGTATTTCATTTTCTTTGCAATTTTTTATCAATAAAATATAATTTTTCTAATATTTTCACCAACAATTTTAATCACTCCAGAGTAAGGTGATTAACAATTTTAAGGAGATCAACCAAGGAACAAGTACCACAAAAAACCAATGATGGAATTGAAGATCTCAACAAACCTTTCAAATTCAAGGGAGTTCATTTTAAGAGGTGAAAAGGAAAAGTTCTTTTTTACCTTAACCTTTTGAAAGTTGCATATGTTTTTATCGAGAAGAACCCAAATAAAATCCCAACCGAGGAGATTAATGATGAAGACTACGAGGCACATGAAGTAAAAGTGACTTCCTATAATACAGATGAGTATGAATATCCCTTTTATCTCTTAAATTTCCTTGCTGATTAATTTTATGATTATTACTATGACACCATTTACACTTTGTCTTTTATTAATTTTTGGGATGCTCGCTTGTATCATATTAATAGTAAATATGTGGGAATCATGAGTAGTTTAGGATTAATTCCTAAAGTGACAAAAAAAATTTGAGAAATGTGAAGTTTGCAGTAAAACAAAAATTACTAAGAGGCTTCATAAAAGTATTGAAAAAAATACCGAATTGCTAGAATTATTTTATACTGATTTGTGTGAGGTTGAAAAAATTTTAACTCGGGGTGGTAACCGATATTTTATCACTTTTATTGATGATTTTTTTAAATACACAAACCATGTATGAGGATAAAAGCGAGTTAATTAGAATTCATGAATTTGTTAGTGAATTAATTTTTGGTTCACTCTCCCTTTTCTCTAGGTTCAGGTCATTATTATTTCTTGATGTATTTTGTAATGTCCTAGTGACCTATAAATAATTCCTCTCTTCTACTCTTTTCTACAACCAACGCACAAACTATTTTCTATATAAGAGAGATTACTAGCAAAGAAGGGTGTTTTTCTTGGTGGAGCTTTTGGTTCACCATCTTGTGCAGAGTTGGCTTGAACCATACGACAAGTGGTCGGGCTATTATATCCTGGAGGGGACAAGTCATAATTTTGTGACTGTTGCATCGGTATTTGGGTTCTTCCTACCGCAGTGGGTTAATCTCTTTAAAGAAAATGAGATATTCGGGTCTCAACTTGATCTATTTGTATCTCATTTTCTTTGCATTATTTATCAATAAAATATAATTTTTTCTGGTATTTTCACCAACAATTTTAAGGAGATCAACCATGGAACAAGTACCGGTTATTTTTTACCTTAGCCTTTTGAAAGTTGCATATGTTCTTACCGAGAAGAACCCAAATAAAATCCCAACCGAGGAGATGAATGATGAAGACTACGAGGCACATAAAGTAAAAGTGACTTCCTATAATATAGATGAGTATAAATATCGCTTTTATCTTTTAAATTTCCTTGCTGATTAATTTTATGATTATTACTATGACACCACTTACACTTTGTCTTTTATTAATTTTTGGGATATTTGCTTATATCATATTAACAGTAAATATGTGGGAATCATGAGTAGTTTACGATTAGTTCCTAAAATTAACTCACTTTTATTGATGATTCACAAAATACATCAAGATGGTGAATCCAAAGCTCCACCAAGAAAAACACCATTCTTTGTTAGTAATCTCTCTTGTATAGAAAATAGTTGATGCATTTTTTTGTAGAAAAGAGTAGAAGAGATGAACTATTTATAGGCCACATTGTAAAAATAATAGTCAGGGCCAAAATCTTTTTCAACTCTAGCTCGTTTACTTCTTCTTGGTTGGATTTGAAAATTTTCTTGTTCTTGAAAAACTTAAGAAGGAGTAGAAGAGTTAGGCATGGATAAAATATTTTCAGAAATTATTTGATCCCCACTATTTCTGGATTTGAAAGGAAATTTATTTTCATGAGAAATAGCATCACCTGATTCGAAAATAATATTATTTTCCATGACAAAAAATTTATAAGTTGTACTATGCAACGCATACCCAAGAAAAGCATAGGTGGTAGCTCGTTCACCCAATTTAGGTCGTTTAAGATCTGCAAGCCTCACAAAAGCAAAACAACCCCAAACCCTCAAATAACCTAGATTTGGTTTATGCCCCCGCCACAACTCATAAGGTACAATTTTAGTCTTTTTATGTGGCACTCTATTTATCACATGGCAAGCTGTCCAAATAGCCTCGCCCCAAAGATTTGAGGGAGCACCTGAATCGATAAGCATAACATTCGTCAAGTCAATTAACGTTCTATTTTTTCTTTCAGCTACGCCAGTAGATGAAGGTGAATATGGTGGAGTAGTCTCATGAATAATTCCCAATGACTGAACAAAAAAGTTGAATCCAAGAGATTCATACTCCCGGCGGCTATCAGTTCGAATTCTCTTAATCTTTTTACTGAATTGATTTTCCACTTCAAGAAGGAATTCTTTAAATTTCTCAAAAGCATCACTTTTATTTTCTAATAAATATACGTTTGTGTATTTTGAAAAATCATCAATAAAAGTGATAAAATATCGGTTACCACCCCGAGTTAAAATTCTTTCAAACTCACACAAATCAGTATGAAATAATTCTAGCAATTCGGTATTTTTTTCAACACTTTTATGAGGCCTCTTGGTAATTTTTGCTTTACTGCAAACTTCACATTTCTCAAATTTTTTTGTCACATTAGGAATTAATCTTAAACTACTCATGATTTCCACATATTTACTATTAATATGACATAAGCGAGCATGCTAAAAATTAATAGAAGATAACGTGTAAATTGAATTGGTAGATGGTTTGTTAATCTCAACATTCAATTTGAACATCCCATCACAAGCATAACCCTTACCCACAAAAATACCCTTCTTGGTAATCACATATTGATCAGATTCTATAGTTTGCTTAAAACCAGCCTTATTCAACAAATAACTTGACATCAAATTCTTCTTCATGGACGGTGTATAAAGCACATCTTTTAAAGTAAGCACACGTTCAGAGGTGAACTTAAGGTCAACCTCACCACTCCCAAGTATCTTGCTTAGACTAGAGTCACCAAGCATAATTGTTTTCTCATCATCAAAGGGAGTATACACCTTGAACCAAGCTTAATCATAACAAACATGCCTATTAGTACCAGAATCTGCCTACCAACCGCCCACATAATTAACCATGCAAATGTCTGTAATCATCGCTACAAATGGCTCCTCGATAACGTTAGCCTTTGGGGCAGGTGCACGTTTTCGGAATTTGCAAGTTCGAGCAATATTCCCACTTTTGCCACAGACAAAGCATGTAAAATTTTGTGGAGGTGATGGACCTTGGTTCTTATTTGGATTAATCCATTTATTGTGAGGTTTACCATAATTCTTCATATTCTTTTTATAAGGCTTCAAATAAGCATTCTTAGAATTGTGACCTTTGGGTAATTTATTATTTGCAAAAACAAAGTTTACCTTTGTGGTATAATTGTCATTACCCGCTTGTGTTATTAATGCATCTTGGCCTCTCGCCTCCTCTTCGACTCGGATGCGAGTAATCAACGCCTCTAAGGAAGTTTCCTTTTGTTTGTGGCGCATGCTCTTTTGAAATTCTCTCCAAGATGGCGGAAGCTTGTCAACAAGTCCTGCAACTACCAAGTTGTCACCAATCTTGATGCCTTCAGATCTTACTTCTACAACTATCATTTGAAAATCTTGTGTTTGCTCTAAAACAGATTTTTCATCCACCATTTGGAAGCGAAAAAAGTGGCTAGCTGCATACTTTTTTTCTCCTGCCTCTTCAGTATCATACTTAGTCTGTAAAGCTTTCCAAATTTTCTTTGTAGAAGTGTAAGTGGTGTCATAGTAATCATAAAATTGATCAGCAAGGCAATTTAAGAGATAAAAGCGACATTTATACTCATCTGTATTGTAGGAAGCCACTTTTGCTTCATGTGCCTTGTAATCTTCATCATTCATCTCCTTGGTTGAGATTTTGTTTGGGTTCTATACAAGAGAGATTACTAGCAAAGAAGGGTATTGTTGATGAAAATATCAGAAAAAATATATTTTATTGATAAATAATGCAAAGAAAATGAGATACAAATAGATCAGGCAGAGGCACGGATATCTCATTTTGTTTAAGGAGATCAAGGCCACAGCAACCAAAGCAATGAATCTCCATTCATGAACAAGATGAAATTCATGAATAAGACAAAAGAAGATTCATGAACAACATAAATAAATAAATAAATAAAAGATATTAAAATGGTCTAACAATCCCCCACTCATTTTAATATCAACAAGGATAAGAGAGATTGCCAAACAAAGATAGACTAGTATGCATCATGAAGGTGTGCTCTGCATTGAACCTTCATTAGTGAAACAGCAACCTCTATTCTAGAGTCAGTAGTGGTCTCAGACTTGAACTATGACTGTTTAGGGGAAATAAAGTATTACTTACTACTTACACATAATAATCTAGGTGTTGACATGAGCTTTTAATAGCCAGCACATTACGGCCTTGTGTTTATCCCAGTTTTCATGAGCATATTTGAGAATAAGCCTTGTTCTCATAGAAAGTGGCCCCCCTTTCATGCTCACATAGGTGAAATCTGCCAATGATGTTCCTGTAATTTACACACCCCACTCAACAAGAGCTACAGAATTTCATTAAGAGTATAAAAACTCAACCCTCCAACATTACAGGACAAATGCACTTACATCAAAGGGATGGATAACAAAATATTAAAGAGTGCATTTTTACAAACATCATATGATTCGTTCTTCCCATTGAACCTAGTTACAGGATCTCTGGTCCCTCGGTTGGGTATCCTCATACATGGTTTATAATTTTATAGGCTTCAAACCCATTCCCCTCGATGTAATCCAGACCCTATCTCTCACCTAGGCCTTGGTTAACGGATTCGCAAGATTATCCCAAGATCTTACATAATTCACAGTTATGATGCCATTATTTAAATAGGATCTCATATTACTGTGTTTCCTTTGAATAGGTGTGGATTTACCATTATAAAAATAGTTGTTCACTTTACCAATAGCAACAGTGCTATCACAACGAATTAACACAGGAGAAATTAGTTTTTCTCAAAAAGGGATTTCATGTAACAAATCTCCCAACCAATTCGCTTCCTCACATGCTAAAGCTAGCGCTATAAACTCAACTTCCATTGTAAAATTAGCAATTATAGTCTGTTTTTTAGACTTCCAACATATAGCACCACCACCCAAGGTAAAAATAAAACCCGAGATAGAGAAAGAATCACCTGACAAAGTGTTCCAATCAGCATCACTATATCCCTCAAGTATCGCAGGATACTTGTTATAAAACAAATCATAATTTTTGGTACCAGATAAATATCTCATAATTCTTCCCATGGCTACCCAATGATCTCAACTTGGCTTACTAATAAACATGTTAAGTACTCCAACAACATATGCAATGTCAGGTCTAGTACAGTCAGTAGCATATCTCAAACTACCAATCATGCGAGCATATTCCTTTTGATTAATCACTTCTTTTTTATTTGTTACAACAGATAAATGTATACTTGCATCAAAAGGAGTAGCAACATGTTTACAGTCTAGAAAATTATATTTCTTTAAAATTTTCTCAACGTAATGCGACTGATCAAGAAAAATACTATCATTAGTCTTGGTAATTTTAATTCCCAAAAAGCCTTCGGGTTAGTCCATGTAAATCTCTGCATCTAGATCTTCATTTAAAAATGCTGTTTTCACATCCATTTGATAAATTTTTAAATCATGAATTGTTGCCACTGCTATCAACAGTCTAATGGATGTAATTCTAGTAACTGGAGAAAAAATATCAAAGAAATCAAGATCAACTTGTTGCTTAAAACCTTTAGCAACAAGCCTCGCTTTATATTTATCTATAGTTCCATCCGGTTTAAGTTTTTTATGAAGAACCCATTTACACCCAATAGTTTTACAACTTGGAGGTAAATCCACTAGCTTCCATGTTTTATTTGAAAGTAGTGAATCTATCTCATCATTTACAGCCTCTCTCCAGAAAATAGCATCAGGT
>NW_021028395.1:368307-385225 GCF_004153795.1 Camellia sinensis | reverse complement strand
TACACAGTTATGAAATTGTGGTAAAATAAACTTTTGTATCAGATATAGAAATCTAATAAATGTTCACAAATCCTGTTACCAGAAATAATTGATGATAAAAATCTAAAATCAGTAACAACTGTCAACTAATATTCAAAGGGATACATGTAATAAATATTACTGTAAAAAGGATCATAGACAGAGAAATTTCATCTTTGAAAACGTTGCATATACCCGGCTCCAATGAGCAATGAGCCAACGACGAGCTTAGGCAAATGCTTCCTTGCAGACTCAATAAGACCATGGAAAAGGGATTGCTGGTGTGAACTCAGTCCCATCTGAAAAGAAGTATGATGCAGAGAAGAAACGAGAAGATTTCTTCAGCAATGCTTTTGGAGCATTAAATGGTGATCCTTCCCTCGTCAAATCCTTCTGTAAATCTTGCTTTTTTGTTTGAACCATGTTCTTTGACTTTTCTGAATCTATTTCAGTATCTTTTGATGACTCTAAACTTATTTTTCCATTTTCTTGATCACTATCTGAAGATAAACTTTTTGGTTCTTCAAAACTCTGCCAAATCCATCAAATTGGGTACCTGGTAAAAGCACAAAGTTAAGGCGCTTGTCCAGAATTTGCACATCTATTTCCCTTTCAATAACACCACCACCTGAATTTCCTTGAATCAACTTTCCCTCCTCAACCAATTCGTCCTCACTTTGGTGTACAATAGTTTCCGCACAATCAACATAAGAAACGGAGACATCTTTTTCGGCTCCTTGTAAGGCAATCTCAGCATCATTTACATGTCGTGCTGTAACAACCCCAACCTGTGATTAACTGTTAAACCATGATTAAGGATGCCAAATAAGTAATTAAGAAGAAATTCTGAATTAATTGCATGTGTGTCGCATTATTTGTGTTTGTATCTGTCTGTCATAGAAATATCTGTTTGTGTTTCTGTCTTGTTCTACAAATTGAAGGCCTTATTGGCATCTGATCATGAAATTGACTTGGGTTATGTGTTATTTGGAATTTTTAGAATTTTGTGGTAGGTTTGATTGAAATTTAATTCGGAATGAAATAATTAGAATAAAATAAATATAAGTGATTAGCCTAATCAAGAATGAATTAAATCCACTAATTAAACATATATAAAGCCACTATAGCTTCTAGAACCCTTGAATACATTACAATTTATCATCTTTTTGAGTTCTAAACCGTGAGAGTGAGAGAGAGAGAAAGAGAGAGAGAGGAATTAGGATCAAATTTTGGAGAATTGGAAACAATAAGGGAGAATTGCTAGATAACTTGGAAAATCACTCAAGCTTGCTAGAGTTCAAGGAAATTGAGAGTTGTATGTAAGAATTCAACTTACATTTTGTAACTTCAAGCTCATTTACATGTGAATTCAAAGGAAATTTAAGATTAATGCCAGAATTAAGCTTAGAAGAGTGAATCAAGAACTATATCATGCCTGCATGCATATATCATAGCATTTTGAGTTAGTTTTCAAAGAATTTCTACATACATGTTCTCATCTTGGTTTTGTTCAAGGAATTCAACATGTTTTTGAACTAAACAACTCATTTGATTATGATTTGAAGGCTTTGAATTCAATTGGTTACATGCATGTTATCCTCGTGTTTTGTTCTTTAAGTTTCAAGTTTCCTATTACACAATTGGCATACTTTTGAGCTTTGATTTTGTGAAACGATCTTTAATTCTCAATGCTTTACAAGTTTGAACATGTTTTCCCAAGTTTTGGGCCCAAAAGATGTGTTTTGCAGCTTTGAATTTGAGTTTTGGACTTAGAACATCAATCTGGAAATTCCAGAATTCTGCATCACCGCTCGAGCGACCACCCTTAGCTTTGCATCTCAGCTCGAGCGAGAAGAAGGTGGCTCGAGCGTAAAATTCATGCTCCCAGAAGTTTTCCAAAATTTTGCATACCGCTCGAGCGACCAAAGTTGTGCTCAATCGAGAACCCTGTTTACTTAGTCTTACACTAGAGCGACCATCGAGCATTCGTCGAGCGGAAAAATCACGCAACCAGTACTTTTGCAGACTTTACAAACCGCTCGAGCGGACTCCCTTGTTTTTGAAAATTTGACTAAGTGTTCTGAGTTACATTTTGGCATCCTCATTACATCTTAGGCATTCCTAAGCCCTAATTAAGACATAATAATGAGGATAAAGGCTAGAAACACACTAAGAACGAAATGAAATAAATTAAGTACTATCCGAGTGTGTGTTTCAATATGCGAATCCGTTCCATGTTTGTGTAGGTCACGCGCCGTAAGCTGTTTGATCCATTTGTTCCGCTATCGAAGTTATCTGTGAGTAATAACTCTGTAAAGTTATGTTTAACTTTAATTATTTTTTGATGATATGAAATGATCAGTTTTCTGAAATACTATGTTTTGTATGAATGAATGATTGTCCAAGTTTCTAAAATGTATTTGTGGCATCCTTAGCATCATATGACATGCGTCCCTTTATGGGTAATCAGAATGTCTTTATGGATCATCGGAAACGTCTCTATGCACATGAGTCATCGGAATGCCTTTATGGCCGTCCCTTTATGGGTCATCGGAATGCCTTTATGGCCGTCCCTTCATGGGTCATCGGATTTGTTAACGCTAATGGATATACCACGTATGATCATGTGAAATGTATGAACTTTGAACATGAATATGAATATGTATCTGCTTCTGAATAAGAATCTGAATTCTGAATCTGTTATAGGCATCATTCATTAAAACATTTACTCTGTTATTATTCACTAGGCTCCAGCTCACTGTATTATTTATGTATGTAGGAGACCAGGCGCGTGGCCAGGCTCAATGATGATCGCTTAGAATTCTGTTTTGTCAGCCAACCTTTGTGCCTCCCGAGGAGGTTCCGTTAAAAGTCAAGAGGTCAAGTTTTGTGAACATGATGCAAGTTTAATTATTTTCTATTGTTTGTTTAAAGAACAGTTCTTTTGTGGTATATGGTTGACGATGTAAGCTGGATATGTATATGACGTCATATGTGGGTATATGTATATGAGTTTTAAATTTTTGTCCCATGTATGTCAGCACAGCTCAATGGTCTATGTATGTTTTATATTTGCTTCTGCAGCCCTTTATTATGTGATGATCTATTCAGAGGCCTTTGGTAATCCCAGGATTACTGGTCGGTTACGACGCTAAACCTATAGGGACGAGTTTGGATAGTGACGTGTGCCGCCTCAAGTTCAAAAGCAATAGCTTTCTCTGCTAAATGCATGACATTTGCCACATCTTCCTCCGTTTTTAAGGCATTCATTTCCGCTTGCTTTGCAACCTCATAGCTGGTCCACTTCTTTTTGCAATTCCTCTTTTCTGCTTTACAATTGTCTCAGCTCTACCTCCAAATTTGTCAAAGTAGCTTGACAAACTCTAATATCATCCCGAGCTGTGAAGCACGGATACGGATACGGACACGGGACACGACGCGCACACGTGGACACTCAAATTTTAAAAAAATAAGGGACACGACACACTGCGGACATGCTCAATATATATAATTATTTATTTATTTATTTATTTACTTTAATATTAAATATCATTTCCAATTTTTTTCTACAAATAAAAATAATTTATTCTATATTTTAATGTTTAGCAAACAAGAATATTAAAAAATATAGAAAAAAATTTATTACTAAAAACAAAAAAGGTGAAAAAAAGAAAAAGAAATAAAGAATAAAAGAGGGAGAGAGAGTCGAATAAAAAAGGAGAGAGCAAACAAGAGAGATGAACATAGAGAGAGAGAGAGATACGAAAGAAACGAAGAATAGAGCACCGAACAGAGAGAAAGAGAGAGTCGAAGAAGATGAACATGTTCGACGATGAAGAGAGACCATCGAATAGAGGGAGAGAGAGAGAGAGTCGAACATACACATTGTAAGAACATACCTCGATCGAGCCTCGATCTAGGGCTTCAATAGGTTCTTCCCCTTTCTCTTTCTCTGTCTTCAATGGGTTAGGGTTTCTCTCTGTCTCCTGGGTTAGGGTTTCTCCCTATTTTCAACGTGTCCATAACGTATCCAAGAGTGTCTGAACTGCAAAAATTCAAAAAAAAGGAGGGACACATTAGGTAGAGTGTCAGCCACGTGTCCAACTCGTGTCCGTGTCCGTTTCCGACACGTGTCCAACACCCATACGTTGCCTCCGAAGAAGTGTCCGTGCTTCATAAATCTCGAGCAACCAAGACTGCTTCCTCATCTTTCCTCAATATATTCGATTCTTCCCCTCCACTTTCATATTCTAAATCACTCTTTCTTCCTTTCGCAGCTTCTAGCGAATCCACTACCACTTGAAGCCTCGCTTCAGCCAAAGAAAGGGCCATTGTTGCTTTCTGAACAGCTTCTTGAGCAACAATTTCTTCATTCACAATCTCTTGAATGGTATTGCGCATAGAATTAACATTATCCCAAGCATTTGCTGCTTCGTCCTTCAATGCTATTGCAGCTTCCGATATTCTCTGAGCCTTCTCCTCATACATGGTATTGTTTGTTGGAAAATATGGTTTTTTGGTTTGAGGATGGAATGAAAAATTGTTTCATTAAGTTGGTCTCATAAATGAGAGATTGAGAATGATGATTGTGCATTTAACATGTGGTATGGATGTGTGGATGAATGGCCTAATGCTGGAAACCATATGGTATACATGGTGTGGCCTAATGTTGGAAACCATGTGGCACGCATGGCCTAACCATGACGGACACATGGTTTTGGAAGCCATGAGGTACACATGGCCTTGCCATATGTCTTGCCAAAGATGCCTATATAAGGACATGCTCAACATTGTGAAAATGATCACAAAATAAGCTAAGTTCTCTCCTCCTCCCCATTGTGTATAAAAGAAGACCATCCTCTTTGGTTGAAGTACAAAAATTTTTGCTCCCATATTATAGTCAGTCTACTCCTATAATATATTCTTCCTATGTGAGAGAGTGCTACCATTGTTAGTTCGCCAGAGCTAAACAGAAGGTGCTTCTGCATTAGCGGGTTCTAAACCGTCGTATCCTGGGAGACAGACGCCGACATACCTCCAGCACCCATGGTGAGGCAGCAAATCTGCTTTAAGGGGACTGTGGTATCACACAAGCTTCGGTTTATTTTCTTTACTATCTTATTTAAGTATTTGATTTTGTTAAATATTTTCTGTTCATCAAGTTGTAGTCTCCAGCATGATTTAGATTCATGATTTCTTGTTATGTAATATAAATTTAATTAATTATGAATCTATTCATTTTATTTAATTTACACCATTTGTACAACAATCTTGAAACAGATTATATATTTCCCATGAAATTGGACAAATAGATACATGCTACATGTTTAGATTCCTAATTTCTTACCATGATTTGCATGCTTCTTTATTTTATAATATAATTTTGCATGCTCATAAGTGTTTAAATTTTTTAGTTAAATTGGCATGCTTATTATTGTTCTACTTTTTTAGTATACTACACATGTTCATTATTTTCTAGATTTGTAGTTTAATTTGCATGTTATAGATTTTGAGCATGACTTTCCTAGAAAATTATGCATGATTTTATTTCTAGAATTATTTGCATGATTTTATTGCTAGGATTATTTGCATATTTATTGTGTAGTAATTATATATAACTCTTGGCTATTAAATTTTAATTTAATTTTTAAGTTATAAGTTTATTGTGTAACTCGTAAAGCTTTTTAATTCTTTACTTCATTTTGCTATTAAGTAGATTGCCAGAAGGTTTAAAATAAGTTATTACTTTTATAGTTTTTTTTTCAATTATTTGTTTTGTATTTTCTTGTGGTTCTCTACCAACTTTCTTTACAGAAATACAGATGCGAAAGGGAATGAAAAAAAAAAACCAAATATACAAAACCAAATGAATAGAATTTGGGACTGTAAAACCAATAGTTGGACTACTAACATTTTTGTTGAACAGAAATACCTAAGCGTGGAAAAGGATTTTTGGACCAAAAGAATCCTGATTTGGATTGATTACTTTTCTTTATATTTGAAGCAATTTGTTGCTTGTGTTTTAGTAGTAGTTTGATTTCTACTTTGTAATAGTTTCACCTTAGTGAAAGGAAAGGGGGAACGAAAGAAATTATAAACCTTCGGGTTTAGAGAAAATCTTTGGGATTAATTTTATTATTCCCAAAGTGGTTTGGTTTTCTATAATAGAAACCAAAGTTTAGCCTTGGCTAAAGAGTATTTCTGATTTACATTCAGAAATGGCAACTAAGATGGATTTGGTTTCAAACCTTTGTGGTTAGAGGAAGTCATTGGATTTAATCTATTTATTCCCAAAGTGGTAGAAAATCAAGTATTGGTAAAGTGTTTAGTTATAATCTTATTATTTCTAAAGTGTTTTGTTTTGGGAAAATAAACCAATTTTTATCATTAGCTATAATATTTCTGATTTTTATACAGAAATAATGAGCTCAGTTTTGGAAGTACCGATTAACTTTTATGAGTGGTGTAATTCTGATAGTAATTTTTTAATTGCTTGTAAATTTTGTAGCTTGGTTTGTTTTAACCTAGTTTATCTCTTGAAAAACTTAATTCTAAATTTGTTTCCCATGGACTAGGAGTCAACATGCTCTTGAAAGTCTTGTCTAAGGTTAACTGGGTCTTAAGTGGGACCAGTGTGACCCTTCCAGTCTTTCTGGAAACTTTTCTGACCATGTTCAATTCTAGGGTAAGTGGTGAGATCAGTTCTGAATTAAATTTCAGATTTCGGAATTTTCTGGTGTTAAGTTTAGTTTCTGGGAAAAAAACATAATAGTGAAATTCTATTGTGATTTTTCAGAACTGGCTTCAAGAGGTGACAACAGAAAATGTTGTTCCACCTGACAATCTTAAGCCTTGCGAATTTCTTAAAAGAAGATCTAGAGAGATCAAATGTGATTAAAAGAAATCATAAGATTGCATGATAATATCTCTAAATTACTCAGAGGCAATTAGTATGTTATCCTTGGATTAGCATATATGATTGCTGTGTGACTTTACTTAAGAGCAAAAATGAGACAACCCGTTAGGGTGAGTGAATGTATTTTTTGAATTTTTATAATTCTGAATATATTCTTGAATTGGTGGCTCCTAGTGAGTGCAAGATCATTGATCACAGAGACAGAAAAAAACTGGTGGTTCTTAGGGAGACCACTGGCTACACAGTTATGAAATTGTGGTTCTTAGCAGTGAACAGATTACTAATCATACGTCAAAACATGATGATTCCTAGTAATGAAAGAGTCTACTGATCCTATGTCAAGACATTGTGATTCCTAATAGTGGAGTGACTACTGATCACACGTCAAGATATTGTGATTCCTAGTAGTGAAAAGTCTAGTGACCACATGCTAAGAAATTAGTGATTCCTAGTGATAAGACTACTGGCCATAATATGAAATTCCAAGTAGTAAATTATTGAACACTGGATCTGTGTTTCCTAATAGTAAGACTATTGACTTCAAAGCAACTTGTTTGGACCAAACCTGTTTTGGTGCCTTAACTTCAGGAAAAGAACTAACTCCAAACGATGTCCTATTTGTGCTAGACATTCATAAGAACCTTGTCTCGGGATCTCTCCTAAGCAAGCATGGCTTCCGCATGGTGTTTGAGTCTGATAAGTTCGTGTTGACCAAGAGCGAAGTCTATGTAGGCAAGGGGTATATGTTGGGCGGTATGTTTAAGCTCAATGTAATGACTATTATCCAAAAAAAAAAAATGAATGAGAAATCTTCCTCTTCTGCTTATTTACTTGAGTCCCTTGAATTGTGGCATGGTAAACTTAGTCATGTAAATTTTGGTTCTTTGCGTAGATTAATCAAATTAGATAGCATACCATCTTTCAAGATTAATCCAAATCACAAGTGTGAAACTTGTGTAGAAGCAAAATTGACTAGGACTTCATTTCACTCTATTGAAAGAAGTATCGAGCCTTTAGATTTAGTGCACAGTGATGTGTGTGACTTGAAAGTCGTACAATCATGTGGTGGCAACAAGTAC
Organism: Camellia sinensis; assembly: GCF_004153795.1. NCBI lineage: Eukaryota > Viridiplantae > Streptophyta > Magnoliopsida > Ericales > Theaceae > Camellia > Camellia sinensis. Next base: position 377,212 of record NW_021028395.1, on the reverse strand, counting down.
TTCATCACTTTTGTTGATAATTGCACTAAATTCTGCTATGTGTACTTGCTTAAAAGCAAAGACGAGGCGATTGATAAATTTATTCTTTTTAATAATGAAGTTGAGAATCAACTAAACCGAAAGATCAAAGGTTTAAGAAGTGATTGAGGTGGAAAATATGAATCGCCGTTTGTTGAGATTTGTGCTCAATCTGGAATTATCCACTAAACTACAGCGCCTTATTCCCCTCAGTCCAATGGTGTTGCTGAGCAAAAAAATAGGACATTGAAGGAAATGATAAATGCAATGTTAAACTCTGGGTTGCCATAGGACTTGTGGGGGAGAAGCAATTTCTCCATGAATTACATTCTAAATAGAATACCTTGGAAGAAAGTAGACAAAACTCCGTATGAATTGTGGAAAGGTCGCAAACCTTCTTATAATTTCCTACAAATGTGGGGGTGTCTTGCAAAAGTGGCGATACCCACACCCAAGCGGGTTAGGATAGGTCTGAAAACAATGGATCGCATATTCATTGGTTATACACAGAATAGTAGTGCATATAGGTTTCTTGTGCACAAGTCTGATATTTCAGATATACACAAGAATACCATTATGGAGTCAAGGAATGCGTCCTCTTTCAAGGACGTGTTTCCTTGCCGAACCCGAGGTGAGGATGAAAGTTCTAAAAAGGAACTTAAAAATGATCCTAGTGATAGTGATCAAGATGAAGAAATAGATGAGCCAAGAAGGTGTAAGAGGGCAAGGACTTCACCGAACTTCTTAACTTATAAGTTAGAAGGAGAATCTCGAACTTTTCATGAAGCTGCAATTTCACTTGAAAGTCCTTTATAGAAAGAAGCGATTAAAAGTAAAATTGACTCCATCTTATAGAATCATACCTGGGAGTTGGTTGATCTACCCCCAAGCAGTAAGGCCTTGGGGAGCAAGTGGATTTTTAGAAGAAAGATGAAGTCTAATGGGTCAATTGATAAATATAAAACTAAGCTAGTTATCAAAGGATACAAGCAACGAGCTTGGATTACTTTGATACGTATTCACCTGTGACAAGGATTATATCCATACGCATGGTGATTATGATAACACGTTTACATGGTCTGGAGATACATCAAATGGATGTAAAGAAAATTTTCTTAAATGAAGATTTAAATGAAGAAATCTACATGGAGCAACCCGAGGGGTTTTCAGCTCCAGGCCAAAATAAGAAAGTCTATAAGCTTGTCAAGTCATTGTACGGTTTAAAGCAAGCTTTTACATAATGACATGAGAAGTTTAACAACGCTATGTTGTCAAATGGGTTTAGGATCAATGAGTATGGCAAATGCGTATATGTCAAAGACACTGACAAAGGTTATGTCATTTTGTGTCTATACATTGATGACATATTCATTATTGGTCGTATTGATGAGATGATTAAAACTACCAAAAGATTGTTAAACTCTAAGTTTGACATGAAAGATATGGGTCTTACAGATGTGATTCTGGGTATTAAGATTACCAGGACATCTTGTGGTATTGTACTTTTTCAATCTCACTATGTTAAGAAGATACTTGCGAAATTAGGTAAATCAGACACGAGTGTGTCTAAGACACCAGTAGACTTGAGTCTACATTTGACCAAGAATAATAATGAGAGTGTTTGTCAGCTAGAATATTCTCGGGTCATTAGAAGTTTAATGTATCTAATGAGTTGTACAAGGCCGGATATAGCCTACTCTGTTAGCAGGCTTAGTAGATACACGAGTAATCCTAATGCTACTCAGTGGAATGGCATTATATGGCGTGATAGGTTATCTACGCTACACTCGAGATTATGGCTGCATTATACCAAATACCCAGCGGTACTAGAAAGGTATAGTGACGCTAATTAGATATCTGATATAAAGGACTCCAAATCTACTAGTGATTTTGTGTTTACCCTTGGAGGGGGCAGCCGTGTCTTGGAAATCTTCCAAACAGACATGTATATCGAGATTAACGATGGAATCTGAGTTTATTACTTTAGATAAAGCAACTGAAGAAGCTGAATGACTTTGCCAATTTGTTGAAGATATTCCACGTTGACCAAAACCTGTGCCTGCTATTTGTATTCATTGTGATAGCTAATCAGCGATTGAACGGACATAGAGTAATATGTATAATGAAAAGTCTAGACATATCCATCGTAGACATAATTCCACACGACAACTACTCTCTAATGGAGTTGTCTCTCCAGACTATGTAAAGTCTAAGGACAACATTGCGGATCCGCTAACTAAAAGGTTAACTCGAGAGTTAGTAGAAACGTTATCAAGGGGAATGGAATTAAGGCCTTTAGTTAATGTTACCGGAACGGAAAACCTAACCTAGCTAACTAGAGATCCCAAGATCTAGATTCAAAGGGATAACCTAATTGTGTGTAACAGATGAGTCACTGAAGAGGTAAATCCTCTTGCCCATTCCTTTATATAGTAATTCCCTGTGAGGGTGGAAGGATAAGCTAATGCTTTTAATGACCTAAGTGATGTGAGTAATCAATCGTGGTGTAGTGAGATACCTTATGTAGGTCACCTATGTGAGTGCAAAGTGAGGCCGCTTCTTTAAGAATTGACAAGGCCAATTCTTTAAAAACACTCACTGAACCAGGCTAGTGTTCTAGGGCCATACCAGACACGCCAGTGAGAACAAGAACAATGGTTGGAGTAACTCCTATGTGAGGTCTATTGTCTTGGTTTACACAAATGACAGAACAGTTCAAGACATCACGTTCACTAGTCAGCCAGTAAATCCGATAGGCATTCACCACGAAAGGTTTAAGGCAAACAGCTACCTTTTCTGATGCAAGGTTAGTCTGTGTGCTCTTTCTCCGAGTCTTTGTTGTTAAACGTTACCCATTATTCTTTATTCGGTCAATTTTTATTCATGTGGGGGATTATTGGAAAATATGATTTTTTGGTTTGAGGATTGAATGAAAATTTGTTTCATTAAGTTGGTCTAATGAATGAGAGATTGAGAATGATGATTGTGCATATAACATGTGGTGTGGATGTGTGGATGAATGGCCTAATGCTGGAAACCATGTGGTACACATGATGTGGCCTAATGTTGGAAACCATGTGGCACGCATGGCCTAACCATGACAGACACATGGTTTTGGAAGCCATGAGGTACACATGGCCTTACCATATATCTTGCCAAAGATGCCTATATAAGGGCATGCTCAACATTGTGAAAATGATCACAAAATAAGCTAAGTTCTCTCCTACTCTTTTCCCCATTGTGTGTAAAAGGAAACCATCCTCTTTAGTTGAAGTACAAAAATTTTTGCTCTCATATTATAGTCAATCTGCTCCTATAATATATTCTTCCTGTGTGTGAGAGAGTGCTACCATTGTCTGTTTGCCAGAGCTAAGCAGAAGGTGTTTCTGCGTTAGCGGGTTCTAAACCGTCGTATCTTGAGAGACAGACGCTGGCATACCTCCAACACCCACGGTGAGGTGGCAAATCTATTTTAAGGAGACTGTGGTATCACATAGGCTTCCATTTGTTTTCTTTACTATCTCATTTAAGTATTTGATTTTGTTAAATATTTTTGTTTATCAAGTTGTAGTCTCTAGCATGATTTAGATTCATGATTTCTTGTTATGTAATATAAATTTAATTAATTATGAATCTGTTTATTTTATTTAATTTACACAATTTGTACAACACTGTTAAGTCACGCAACCTCCAATTCCTTAAGCGCCTTCTGCAAAAACTCCCTCAATTCATCCAAAGTCGGCCCCTTCTTCTCTTCTCCTTCCCCAACTTCTTCCCCCAAACCATTATTCAACCCCAGATTGATTAATTCTTCATTATGGCTTTCAACAAATTCTACATTTCAAGCATTACATCAATGTCAGCTATTGAATCGTTGCCCTGACACCGCAACCTAACTACTCCCCTTGATGTCTTAAAGACATTTACAAAGTTACAAATCAAAGACCTACATGAATTATAACCCCACAGATTGTTATCAAAATCTCTTTTACCAAGTACACTTGAATGGACACTACTGTTAGTGCTAGACACAGTTATTTTCTTGACCTTATTTTTCAGGTATGATTTTTACATCCCCTAATTATCCTTCTTCATTTTTCAATATATCTATACTATTCTTCTCTCCCATTCTGTAACTATTCGTAGATTATTTGTAATGGCCTGTATATCCATACTACATATTTCAAGCACACTCATGTCAGTGTGCACACCTACAAATATATATATATATATGGATTACGATCCTCTCCATTTCATAGTTGTAATGGACGATGTCCATTACTTAATAAACTGCATCAAACAATAGCTCTGTGAGGCTTCACCACTAACAAAATGAAAGTGAACTATGTCCTGCAACATCATACCATATAATTCTGCTATTTCAATTTCAACACATCTCAATATTCTCAAAATAAAGCATATTTCAACACATCTCAATATTTATTGAAGTTCTTATATTTCCTCCAAAAAAAATATATATTCGTCATTTCTATTGTATTGGTCATGTACAGTTTAGTCATACATAGAGAAAATATGCGACAATTCATGTCATATCCAGTAGTTCTAAAAACCCAGAAAAGTGCCCAGAATTTGTAATCAAAGACTAGGATTTACTCATATTGTGGCCCCGCAATAACAAGGTCAAAATATACACCAATGATTACAAAATCTGAGTCAGAAATTTTGGTTTGGTTTGCTAGACATTTTGTTTCACATGCCAAGATTTGAATTAGGAAACACGGAAGGTATTGTCATGTGTTTGAAACTAGTTATCAATCTTTGAACAGGGGAGGTGGGTTGTCATGTGTTTGACGCTAATGAATTCCAAGGTCATATCTCTTATCAAAGTAATACTTGACGTTACCAAGATGTCCAACTGGGCAATTGAGCATGCCAGGAAAATCAGGGACTAAACATCCATACAAAAGCAGAGTGCCCTGAGGCTTCAATGAATGAATCCATGTTGAACAAAGTCATTCGAAAGCTAACCTGGTTACTCGAATCAACCCCCCACACAAAACACCCAGCCTGCAAGAAACAGAGCAATATATATATATGTGAATATTAACATCCGAGTTAAAACTTATTCGGTCATTTTGTATCAAAATTCTATAAAGTTACCCGACATGTAATCTAAAGTCATTCCAAAAATAGCAATACAATACAAGGTAGAGGAGAGACTGAACTTTGATGATTTTCTTAAGTCTTTTGTAAGGATAAGGTCTTCAGATCCTGATCTGAATGGCAAAACTTCTGCATCAGTTACAATCACATCGACTGCAAGGCCACACTAATGTTGTAAATTCCAAGAAAAAGAAAAAAATAACTTCCTAAAATAAGTATATAAAAAAGTGTAATGCTATACAAGCAGAATTTATGTATTTTTTGAAGGAAAAAAAATGTTAATGCACTAGATGGGTTTTGTGTGTAAATGAACCATTGGTCGCCCAAGTGTGAATGTGTGGCTCTTAGGGTTGTTGGGGCATGGGCGCTCCACGGGCATAGTAATTTTCGAACAAAACAAGGAAACTTCTCACATTAAGTTTCAAAAAGTTTAAAAGCAAACCAAACAAACTCAATGTGCCCATAGCACAACACCTATCAGTGTTTCTTCTTTTAATCTCTTGAAACCAAAACATCGATCAAATCGCTGCATGTAAATAGATAATTACCTACAAGCGTCGCAAACTCCCTTATGTACCTCAAAATCTGCCTAAACTCTTTTGATGGTATCCCCAAAATGACTTGATATTCATATTCTGATTCATTGATGTCCAAATAATTGTAAGGGTTACCAGGAGTGCGAGGTTCGTCGAACAAAAGAGGCCTCCTTTGATCAGACACTGAACTGCAGTCAAGTTTGAAACATAAGCAATTTCAAGAAGATCAATCATTGAATTTAAATCTAAACATTTTCCAAAAATAAGCCTGTGGGATATTGCAAAAATTTTAAAACTCAAAGTAAAACAACATCTTCCTGTTCGTCTTTCTGTAATTGAATTTGTAGTCACAAAAAAAAATTAAAATTAATTAAAATAAAGATTTTGTGAACTTCTATGGGTTTTCCTAAACTTTTTGAGAAATCAATCCAATTTAACATAAACAGAAATTTTCATAGTTTAACAGATTTCCAAGAACCAATTTGAAACCAACCGTTAACCATCACATAATTGAACATAAATATGGCTTCACGTGTGTGTGTATATATATATAATAAACACATCACATTATGGTTATGAAATGAAACAAGAAAATGGACTATAAATCTTATCCAATGGTAAGGGGATTTTCAAGAATGAATTCGAGCAAACATAGGCAACCATGTGTCTATACACATATCTATACATATCTATTCTATTATATAAAGCAAGCATACACCTTATTTCCTATAAATATTGTCACAATTTTTTTTCACTTTTTTTTTTCCTCGAAGAATACCTTCTACATTGAAATAAGTGCTAAACAACTTTTCTTTTTTGATTGGCACCGGGTGTCCTAATCAAAGCCCGACTAATCCCCAGAGATGCACAGCCCTCAGCAAGGAGTTTTCCACAAGTGCATGATTAATTCAAGAGTTTTCCCCATCCGATAACCCCAAGGAATTGTTAGCACCTACGAAGTTTCAATCTCTAAATCTTGGAGGGAGCACACCCCCAAGACCCAATACCTTGTCACCAGGCCAACCCTTGGGGTTTAAGTGCTAAACAATTTTTCTCATTCATAAAACTATCCAAAATTGTTAAACAATATTTTTTTTTCCACCCAATATTCAAACCACCAAAAAAATTTTAAAACACAAAATTACAAACGCATTGCATTTGCACCAACTACATATATATGTGTGCACATGAAGTCAGAATTCTTGAAGGAGAAACTGAGTATTATAACTGATATTCAAGAATCGCTTCATAAAAAATAAGTAATTCAAGAATCAATTAATAAAAAATACGTAATTGAACATAACACATGAAAATCGAACGCATCACACATGAGTCACATGAATTAGGGTTTTGGGACGAAGAACAGAGCAGAGCGTACCGAACTGAGCGTTGTGATGAGTATTGTTGAAGAAGTTGAAATAGATGAGACTTGTGTCATGAGAATAATTGGCGGAGACAATGAGGGATTCTAGATCATTGGTAGTGGAGAGTAGAGAGCTGAGAAAAGAGAGATCGAGCGATTCAATGCAGTTCTAATTGCAGCGAAATCTATGGAAACTTGAAGAATTGATTTAAAGAAGTGCCATAAACATTCCAGAAACCGATGGAGGCTCTCATTGATATCTGCAAGAGCGGCGACACCGCTTTCTTCAGTAGGATAGACTATTTATTAATAAAATAGACTATTTATTATAAAATTATAAACGTTAGAGTTGTACTTATAATTTATCCAAAAATTAAATTAAAGACCCACACAACTTTTCCAACAACAAAAATATATGTATATACTATTTTTTTAACATTTATCCAACATATCATCAGTTTTTTTTAGCAAACAAATTTATCTTAAAAACTAAAGAGTAACAAAAATAATGATAAAAATATAATTACCAAATCAACCCTGGTTTATTTCAATTGAAAATATTTTTTAAAAATATTTTTCACAAATGTTATTTATTTATTATTGTTATTATTATTATTATTTTGTATTTGTTTGCATTGCTAAAACTAATTTGACAATAGTTGTGCTAGTAGTGTGCGGTGACAGTGGTGATATAAGTAGTAGAGGCTGTTAAGTTCTTTGTGTTGGCAATTTCGCAAACAAACACGTTTGGGCTGTATTGTTGAGCCTTGTTTTGTTCTTAAATTGGTCGAGCGGTTTATTATTGTTAATTGTTTTTTTAGACAAGGTCAGTCAGAGCATTTTCAATATTTTCTAATTGAGCCAACCTTGTCTCCACTTGTTGTAGAATGGTAAATTAGGACTAGTTCTAAGTGATAGATTGAGGAGATGTTTGGGAATTAAATATAAAAAATCACTACAAGTTAAATTATTCTTTTTATTTTTTTCATGTCTTTTCATGAGAAAGTAATATATATATATATATATATATATTAAAAAGGCCAATTCTCAAACAAGTCCTTAATTATTTATAAATTCTCTATAATTTTTGAATGTATCAATAAATTCTAAAATACTTTGTCTCAATATTTTTTGCAAATATTAATAAATGAAAAAAAAAAGAGTAATAAATAATAAGTCTGACCAATAGAATCGGCTCGTAAATCTTCCCTTGTTAGAATGCCCGAATTAGACGTCCAGTCTGAGTATCAGATTCTCATCACATTGACTTTTTTAAAATTTTTGTTTTTATTATTTTTTTTAGAAAATTAATTTTTAAAATTTTTCCAGCTATTTATAAATTGTGAATTTTTTTTAGGATCTATAATATTAAGATTTTATAGTATAAAGGACATCTAATATTTTCATAATGACTAATATTTTCTTCTTACTCTCTAGAGAAATTCTCTCTGGACTTCCCCGAGAAATTCTACAAATTTCTTCCTAGAGAATTTATTCCTAGATAAAGAATATCAGCATTAGCAAGAGAAAGAACCTCAAACTAGTTACTATTTTTTCAAAAAAAAAGTTCAAAAAATGAACCAAACATCTTTGTTCACAAATTTCTCTGTGTTTGTTCACAATTTTAAACTAGAGAAAATTGTTTTAACCAAATCAAAGAAATTTTAGCACAATAATTTTAAACCAAAGAAAATTGTTTTAACCAAATCAGAGAAATTTTAGCACAAATTTCTCTGTGTTTGTTCACAATTTTAAACTAAAGAAAATTATTGAGAAATCTTCACCAAACCAGAGAAATTTTAGTAAAAAATTTCTCTGTATTTGTTCACAATTTAAACCAGAGAAAATTGTTTTAACCAAACCA
>NW_021028395.1:343010-367013 GCF_004153795.1 Camellia sinensis | reverse complement strand
TGGAATTTTATTCAAAATTGAAGATTTGGTCACCACTTCCTTATCTACCATTTTTCATAAAAGTTGAAATTCCCCCTAAAGTCAATGACCTGAAGATTCTTATTCAATCAAACACCTTCCATAACCTCCAAGGCTCTACTTAAGTCGGAAAGCTTTTTTTTCTTAGAAGTTATTCCTTAATCACATGTTTATGTTTTATTAGGGATTTCAATTTTAAAAAGGCAAAAATTCTTCTTTTTTGATCACAAAGGTAAGAACCCAAATTCAAACTCACATTCTTTAAAAGAGGGTGATTCTAGGGAGCTTCTATTTGTACATCTCTATTTCCCTCTTTGCACATATTTAATGATAATTATTTTTATTATAATTTTATTTTCAAGTGAAATTACTATTATGGACATCAAATAAACACATTCGGAAGTTGAATGTCGAAAAAAAAAAAAAAATAGAATTCTACTTTCGAATAAGTTGTTTATTTTCGGAATGCTACTTCCGAACTAGTTGTTTATTTTCGAAATACTACTTCTGAACCAATTATTTATTGAAAAAGATGTGTATAGAGTGTAATGGGTGTGTGCAAATAGAAGCTCCCGTGATTCTACTTACACTACTATTTAATCTCTTTACACCCTCCATCTCATTACATCACTAAAAAAAATATGATTCTCGTTACACTTTCAATATATTATCAAAACTAACCCTAAATTAATTATTTCATCTCTTTACACCACTAATTTTGGTAATACGGTGCTAAACAATTTACATTATTCCAATGTTATGCTGCCGGAAAAAATAGATCTCTCTAACATTTTGTTGCTATACATTTACAGAGTCACTTTCTTCTAAACAATGATTTTTTTAATTTGTGGTGGGCATGTTCGGTAATACAACGCTAATTAATTTGAATTACTCCAGTGCCATGTTATCGGACAATATTTTTTTCCCAGCATTATGTTGCTGTCCAATTAGATGATAACAAGAAATTAATTTGGGCCACTTGTGAAGTGTCTGTTCAGTGATACATTGTTACACAAATGAGATTACTCTAGTGTCATGTTGCCAAGCTACAATAGAGTTGTCTAAGCCCCCATCGTTGTACATTGAAAGATTTATTTTTTCCTTGAAACATCCATAAAAAAATTCATAAATCAAACACGCATCCATAAAATCATACATAAAATTATCCATACAATGATTCATAAAAACATCAAGCGTACGAATATCCATAAAGTATCCATAAAATATGTCATTGTTTGCATCCATCAATCAAACATGTTATCACAATTCGTCTTGGTAATTTTTCCCCCTTAATAAAAATAGACATCCACACTTTTCAGAACCAGTCAACCTCAATCGTTCCCCTTTGATCTTTCTACTGTCTCTATAGTAACCACTTATTTTACAAGCAAGTGGTGTAAGTCTTGGTTTTCAACCATTGTCTCCTGCATCTGATGTTTTTATAACAATAACAAACCCAGTCTTTTTCCTAACGTCAGAAGCCCATTTAATTAATATTTCACGACTACTAAAAATCTAAAGATAATAAATACATTTATATGTCAAATTATTAATAAAACTCAATAAGAAAAAATCGTATTCATAAAAAAAACATAACAAACCTCGTCTGTAATGAATTCATGACTATAGTCCACTAATATTATAGGACTTGCGTTGTTGCAATAAGTATAAGTATAATCCTTCCAGGCAAAAAAATAAAAAATAAATAAAAAAATGAAACTGAAAATACATGGTAATGAGAAGTTGAACAAATTAAAAAAATTCAGTTTGAGGTTATCGGAAATGTATCTTTTATTCCGTAGTTGGTTACCAGACTTATATTTTTTGTTCGGCAATGTGATGTCGGACTATTTTATTTTGTTCGATTTCGAACTACCGAACGAAAATCGAACACCAGGCCAGAGAAAACGAAACAAAAATCTACCAAATAAATAAATAAAAAAACTCAAAATTTCACTTTTTTATGGTTCTTCACCACCGTTTCTTCATCCATTAATTTCTTTAATGATCAAAATACTATGATTCTCAATTTTTTTAAAGAAGTGTGGAATATGAAACAATCACATAAATCCATTAGAGATAAACAATCACAAAATATCAATATTTATGTGGTTGAGCCTAAGCCTACCACCACAGGTAAAGATAAGGATCTACTAGTAACGAAAACGATTACTCTGAAAAGCTACAATTGTGGCAAAGCAATCCCTCACAATGCTTACCACCCAAATACATGATCTCTCACGAAATCCAAAATTCTCTCTCTACCTGCAAACGACAAATTCTCACAAAGAGACGCCAATAAATCTAGTTAAATATAACCATAGACTCCAAATAAAGAGAACCCTCTTCTAATTCCTCCAAAACGGGCAATGGCCTCTTTCCAAAGAGAGATCCCACAGGACTTCCAGTAGCTTGACCAAAGAAATTGAAAAGTTCAATTAAATTAATGAGAGTCTCCACTTATTTATATCCAAGGAATCCTTCCTGAAACAAAATAGGTTTCCTTTTAATCCAATCCAAAACCAACTAGGAAATACTAAATCCAAAACTTTAAAAGTCCAAACCGAGTCATTTATCATAAATTCAAACCAATATGGGAGTCAAAACCAAGTCAGTGTTTGACTACCCACAAATCCTATTCCAATTAGGAAATAGAATGCTGAATCCAAATTATATTGGGAATAGACATTGAGCCAATAATCCAACATAGTTTAATAACTAAAATAAATTTTTTCTATTAATTTTATTTAATGAAAATAAACAAATACTTTAGATTGAAAATAAATCAAAGATTTAATATTTAAATTGATAAAATTCAAAATTTATTTTGTTATAAGATTAAACCCTAACTTTTTAACTTATAATTTCCCTTATATTTTTATGTAAAAGTGAATATAATACATAAATGTAAATTTTTTAAAAACTTACTTAGCATGTATTCAGAGTAGGAATGGTAACAGGGCCGGGCCAGGCCGGGGATCACACTCCCTGTCTCCAATCCCCGATGGTAAAAATTTCTCCGTCCCTGGCCCCGATTCCCGACAGGGAACCTATCACCGTCCCCGTCCCTGCCTCCTAATGGAGATCGGGTTTCCCTGACCCTAAAAATTTCTCGGACCAAAAAAAAAACAAACCAAACAACAGCAACAACAACGATTCAACAACATCATCAAACAACATCATCAAACAACATCAACAACAACATCATCAACATCATAGATTCATAGAGAGGGAGAGAGATCTGAGTAGAGAGAGAAAGAGATCTGCTCAGATCTGTCGTCTCTGTACAACAACTGGATTGATCTGAGAAATGAAGAAGACAAACACCTTTGATTTAGAGCTGAAATGAAGAGAGAGAAGATAAGGACAGGGAGAGAGAGAGAGAGAGACGTCTTACCAAACCCCATACTTCTTCGCCGGCGACGATGGCAGGGTATGCAGCGGAGCTGCCACAGCGAACGACGACCACGACAGTGCGAACGACGAGCGACTGCGGTGAAGAGGGAGAAAGGAAGAGAGGAGAGAGAGTGTGGAATGGCAGAGGCGGTGAGGAGGGAGGATCGGCGATGCGGGAGGAGAGGCAGCCGTCGTGAGAGAGAGAGAGAGAGAGAGAGAGAGCAGCAGCACCACAATGTGTTTGTGTGTGAGTGTGGCAACCAAAGCTAAACAAACACATATATATATAAACAGGGGTATAATGGTAATCTTACATCGGGGATTGAACGGGGCAGGGGCAGGGGCGGGGCGGGTCCGGGGGTGAGACCTGTATTCCCGTCCCCGGCCCGAATATCATCGGGGATTCCTTTTTGAATACCATCCCCAGCCCGTCGAGGGTATTTTTCGCGGAAAAACCGCTCAATTCGGGGTCGGGGGTCGGGTCCCCGTCGGGCCGAGTTTAGATTGCCATCCCTACTTGGGGCTGCCCTTTTTTTTTTGATGAGTATGGAACTGGTTTTTAGGTTTTCTTGTAATAACATATTCAAAATCTTTTAGCATCAGTTTTAATGGTAAGAGAGCTATCTCTTTTCCAGTGTTTTTTGGCAAACAAGTATAGATTTGCAACTTCAAAACACAGTAAAAACATTTCATTATTACTTTGTTCGAGTCGAAATTGCATTAGTAGCAAAACTAATTTATCTAAGACAATCAAAGCAAAATCTAAAATCAAAACAACAGTAATATTAGAAGCAAAAATAAATGAAAAAAGGTCCAAATTGCATTAGTAACATCAGGAATCAACATTTCATACCTTTGTATGAGATGCCTAGGAATGTTGGGGAATCGAATATTCCCAATTTGCTATTTGGATATACCATTAATGTATATCGAAAATGAAACTTCAAGATCATTTTCATATTTAGTTTACTACTAATATAACCATCATAAATTAGATTTACAAAATAAATAAATAAATCCTTACATAGAATGAGAACGAGAACGCTCCCCCCTCTCCATGGTAAAGAGATTCCAGCCATATGAGGGCATCTCAATCTTGGATTCTGATTACCAAAAATAGGCACCAAACACGGGAAATTAGCAAAATGGGAATGGGATTCATTTCAAACAAACCCACATCCATGCCAAGTTAACAGCAACAAGAAATCTGCCTTCATTTAAAAATAAAAAAAATAAAAAGGATTAAGATCCTGAAATGCAATTGGTAGCGCTACTCATCCTCAAATAATATGTGACCATTTATCTTACATTACACATCATAGGCAAAATTGGTGAAGGCACAACTATGTGAGGATTCATAAAAATGATGGAACATTTCCTTATCCACACAAATTAACAAAAATGCATAAACAAAAACGTCATCTTTAACAAAACCAAATTTCAAGCATTGAAGGTGTCAACATGTTGCATATCTCTCTTGTTTTTCATTCAGGTTTCTTTTGAAAACTGTGGAGATCAATATTCTTCCTTTGTTCCACCCAGGTCTAACAGGTAGTTGTAACATCAATTGAGATTAATTAATGCAACCTAACAAGCACGGACATGGTGATTTGAAAAAAATGGGAACACAGACACATGAGGGGACACGACAATAAAATATTTTTTCATACATTTTTATTGTTATGTAGATTAGAATTAAATCCATAAACAATCAAAAATAACAAAAAACTGAAACTAATTCGATATTTTAAAATATATATCACTTTAAATTTAAATTAACACTTAACGTTTAGATCTTTATTATGGATGATCTATTAAGTATTTAAATCTAAGCAAAAGGTAATAAATATTCAACATCCAACATCCATCAAAAACAATAAAGAAAAGAGGGAAAAAAATAGTTGGTGCGTTCCCTAAAAACAAATTAATTAAACAAAAGGACATGCACACGTGGGGTGTCCCATATGTGTCTCCGTGTCCGACACCGCTACAACATTTGTTTTCACGTGCAAGCTTCCTCCAATTCATTTATTATTTACCTCTTCCTTTAACCCTACCTATTATGTAATTTGCATGCAAAGATCTAAAACACATGACCGATCTATTGTGACTAATGAAGTCCCAAGGCATCGTTGGTCAATCAGAAGCATCAATTTTCACAAGTTCTACATTAACATTAATATCTTAGAAATACTACAAAAATGATATTAGAAATACTAGAAAAATGATACATGGCGAAATCTTAAATACACCAAAAAATCAAATCCTATTTTCTCATTCTGCAAGAGATTCAAAAAAAATAAAAAATAAATACACAGTCAAAATGCCACATTCAAGCCAGACAATAATTGATAATGACTAAACTGAACCGTTGTTGCCATATTTTTTGGGATACTAAACAAAAAATTTTGCTCACACATATCATCTTGCAATTTGGACCCTAAAGTGTATACAAGATGCTTATGTTACATGACTTCGGGCAAGAATATTAGGTGAAGGTGCGCATCCAAGCGTCAAGCTTTCATAAATCTAAATCTTAAGATATTTCTAAATCCATAAGTTGGATATGGATAAGGAAAAATGTCAAGGACAATAATATAATTGCACATTATATAACATTCTTCAATAAGATGTAAATTATGTAAAAATGTATTTGAATTTAAATAGGATTTAGGGAAATATAAAACTTCTCTCTCTCATCAAGCTATTAGTGTTTCTTAACTTACAAATGTGAGTTTCTTCTTCTTTAAACATTGTAAAAAATTAGAGAATCGAAGTGTCTAAATTAGATACGGTGTCAAACACATATCCTACCATTGCCCTTGTTATGTCTGGTGGTCACGATTACTTCGGGAGAAATAGAGAGTGGGCTTGGAGGAAGAAGAAAGGGAGTGGGCTTGGAGGAAGAAGAAAGGGAGTTACTTTCATCCACCTAAACACATAATTGCCCAAACACAAAGCTCTCCAACACATTCCAACACTATACAGAGAGTGGGCTTGGAGGAAGAAGAAAGGGAGTTACTTTCATCTTATTCTTCTTGGCCTGCAGCTTCTTTGCCTTGTTTTCTTTCTCTAATTTCTCTCCTGATTTTTTCAAATACAAATCAGAACAAACTCGATCACATACCCACAACAAAAACATTTAGGGGGCCAATTTACCAAAAACCCAATTCAAATCATATAAACACACACACATATACATACATATAGAGAGAGAGAGAGAGAGATAGAGAGAGAGTGCTTTGGAGTTCGAATTCGTGATGTCTTTTTCTGCGAGCTAGGCCGTTCTTCTTCGATATTTCTCTCTCTCTCTCTCTCTCTCTCTCTCTCTACTGAATCAACAACAACTCGTCGTTTCTTTCTCTCTCTCTGGTACTCTGGTTTTCACTTCAATCTCCAGGAGATACTTGAATTGAAACCCTAATTCCGCTTTTGTCTGTTTTATTATTGAAATGGGCTTTTAAGCCCCATCAAACTCTTTG
The DNA here is from genome assembly GCF_004153795.1 of Camellia sinensis. Lineage (NCBI taxonomy): Eukaryota > Viridiplantae > Streptophyta > Magnoliopsida > Ericales > Theaceae > Camellia > Camellia sinensis. The sequence goes on along the minus strand of NW_021028395.1, from coordinate 360,117 downwards.
GGCCAGGTTCACTTTTTCTTTTATTTTGTCTTATTTGGGTGATTATATTTGCACCCAAATACTATCTTAATTCGCCTAATTAAAATTTTCTTATTATGATACCTTAATATAAATTTATTATTAAAGACAATATACATTAAACTATAAAATAAAATATATTTTTTTTAATGTACACCCCAATCATTTATATTCAAGTTTGTTCATCTTCTTTCCAAAGTTTTAATTATTTTCTGTTATTTTTTTGTCATTCCAAAACTTCAATCCACCATTATCATCAACCTCTTTGTTTATTAATGTATTGTTATTTGCAAATAGAAAAAAGCTTGAACAAAATCTGTAATGCCCTCAAAATAAACTCATAATATCATACATTCACGATACAGGAAAGAGACATTATATTACAATCATCAGAGTATTCTTACAAAATGTATTACATATTGACAATAAAAGTAATCGCCATATGGACTTACAACTTCTCAAGTCAATACTTGGTTAAAAAAAAAGAGTGCAAACTCTATACAAAGAAAGTCCTTGGCTTGATATACATGTAATACAACAAAACAATAAGATGTGGTATAACAGCCTCAAGCCTCCCAAGCTACGTCATTGGAGGTGGCATAACACCTGTACCTGAAAATAATGTCCCATATAGGGTGAGCCAATGCCCAATAGAGATATGCTAAACATAGTATGAACAATAACTAAAACGCTAGTAATTGATAAATGTTCAACTCATACACGACAACTTATAATACATTTCAATTCCATGACTAATATGACCATGTCCTATTCCAGTTTCCATTTCTTATCTAATTCTCAATTCATAACTATGACTCAGAACTTGGTTAATCAATTCAAATGAGATCACATCTCATATCAACAGTATTTCTATTTCGGGTGAGATAATAACTCATTTTAAACATTTCATACTTCATAATAGATACACATTTTAGTACTGTATCAATCTCAGACAAAAACACTTCCATACTTCACAAATGATACACATTTTAGTGATGTATCAATATCAAACAAAAACACTTATACTTCACAAATGATGCACATTTTAGTGCTGTATCAATATCAAACAAAATCCGATTTAGAGGTTCATCCCCCATCTTCCAATAAATCGTGGAGTACATCCCCTATCTCCTCTCATACAATACAATGTATATAAGCAATTATCATATACAAATTTAATCAATCAAGACAATTGATACACATTTTAGTGCTATATCAATGTCAAACAAAACACTTATATAATTCACAAATGATACATATTTTAGTGCTGTATTAATGTCAAACAATATCCAGTTTAGAGGTCCATCCCCCATCTTCCAATAAACCGTGGAGTACATCCCTCATCTCCTCCCACACAATACAATGTATATAAACAATTAAAATATACAAGTTCAATCAATCAATACAAATTTTTGATATATTATGCCAACCGCCATATTCAATAGCATACTCAATTGATTAGTTTTAGTTTGCCTAATCATCATGCATTGTTGTAACAACCCTCATACTGTTTACCGATTAATGACTGACTGATTACCGATTACTGCTAAACTGAGATCGAATAGGAAAAGTAATTGAACTGACTGAAAAACTGAACTGATTATGACTGTTAAGTGAACTGAATAAAATACTGAACTAACTGACTGAAATATGGAATTGAATTGACTAGGTATATCTGTTTAACTGTATGTCTATCTGTTGCTTGATTCATTATCTGTTTATGTCCCTATGATTGAACTGCTAATTGAAGGCCTTATCGGCGGCCGAATCCAAAATTGATTGATGTTCCATTATCAGTAGAATTTATGTGATTTTATGGTAAACTTAATTGAAAGATGATTTAGTATGATTAAATTAGATTAAATATTGACAAATTCCCAAGTTTGATTTATTTACCAAAAGCCATCTAGTGGGCCACTACCTAGGCATATTGAGCTACACCACACTTGAATCCAAACATTCCTCAACCTTGTTTGAGCACTCAGCCGAATTTAGAGAGAGAGAGAGGAAGTGAGAGACTTGAGTTCACTTGTAGAATTGCTTGGAAATTGAAGGATTTAGAGCATAAGATTGCATAGTTGAGCTTGTTCATCTTGCATTCAAGACTTAAGATAGCTCCATTGTCTTCTTGTTCATGTTTTGAGTTGTTCTTGCATGATTCATGCTTCATTGTAGAACTAAGTCATGAATTGGTTCATTAATGGTGAATTGAAGCTCATTTCATGCATGTATGTTTGAATTAATGGGTTTTGAGTTGAATTCATGGTAAAATGGTGCATGCATGTTCATGATCTTGTGATGGTCCAAGCTTTCAACATGCTTTGGAAACAATTGGCTCCTTAGAGCATCAAATTGAAGCTTTGAAAATGATTTAAGATCATGCATGTCATGTTTGAAGATTGTTCTTGAAAATGATTTGAAATTGAGTTTGAATTAAACACCCTTGGGCTTTGATTTCTCAAATTGAGCTTGAAACATGTTATTCTATGTGTTTATAAATGTTTTCCAGAAAATGGGCCCAAGAGGATCGGTTTTAATGCTTTTGAACTTGGTTTTTGGCTTGGAGGTGCAATCTGGAATTTCCAGATTCTGCACTTCCGCTCGAGCGGAGGAAGTGCCGCTCGAGCGTAGAATTCGAGCATCCAGTATCTCTGCACTGTTTTACAGTCCGCTCGAGCGGAGGATTGGGCGCTCGAGCGGAGTCAGGTCTCACGCTCGAGCGGGCGTCGAGCGGAGATTTCACCCATCCAGTACTTTCACAGTACGCTCGAGCGGAAAAGTTTACGCTCGAGCGTGTACCTTTGTTGCATTTGTGAAGACAAAAGGTGAGTAAACGATCCTTACTAGATCAAAACTAAGAGAGAAGTCTTTTTATTCTGTTATGGATTTCGTATACGTAGTTACAGACACATCTATTTGTATATCTATGTTAATACATAGTTATGCATGTATTTTTTTTAAAAAAAAATTACCACGATTAGTGTGTACTTTAATGTAAACGTCTACCTCGATAAAGTGGTCAGGAATTGGAAATAATCTGAGTCCTTTCTGTTGGTTTTTGGAAAGTATTGAAACCATCAAGCTAGGGTAAAATGGAAATGCTGGGTGAGGGCTTAAAGACCCATTTGACTCCAATAGAATGGACATTGGGAAAACAGAAATTCTCGAAGTACCCTTATCTTAAAACAATCATTCTGAAAAACAAATGGAAGTCTTTAAATTCATAATAGAGCAATAAATAAAATGGTTGCAAATTGTCATGGCAAAGGCAAAGATTAGTAAAAAGTTAAAACAGAACAAACACCCAAGCACACAAGGCTTTACATGGTTTGGCTATAAGCCTACGTCCACTGGTGAAGAATGGAATTCACTATGAAGATTGAGATTACAATAAGCTGGCTTGCTCTCTCTCTCTCTGAATATGTATATAGGGATCCAAAATTGGCAAACCTACAAGGATCCAATATCTTTATGCAGATATTTTCCATTTCTTAGATTAATGATCTTTCTAGGATATGCATTTGACATTCCATGCCTAATGTTGTGGTAATTCTACCAGGCCCTTGATTTGATACGGGACAGGAACCTTGAGATGCTGACAGATTCTTTCTTGGAAGGAAAATTTTCCGATGATGCCAGGACTGAGTTAGTACGCTTGGCTTCTCGATGCTTGCAATATGAACCCCAAGAAAGGCCAAATCCAAAGTCATTAGTGGCTATTTTGACTACTCTTCAGGAAAATACTAAGGTCAATTACATTTTTGTTTTTTGCTTAATTTTCTTAAGAATAAAGGCTTATCATCCCAAAGCAACTCAGAAATTGGAAAGTCTGGACTTTTGTTGTTGATCAAAAAAAAATTGGAAAGTCTGGACTGTTTCCTAATTATTTATTTATTTTTTTTGGTATGATACTTTTACATTTTTAACTTCTTATAGTCAGAATTAGTTATTTGAAATTTTGAATGTGCCAATTTCATCTTGTTAAGCGGATTTAGGTTTGTTATGAATCTTTGGTTTCTTGCTGTACAGGTTCCTCCTCATGTCTTAATGGTTATCTCACCCAGTGCTTCCTTCTCACCTAAATCCCCACTTGGTGAAGCATGCTTAAGAATGGACTTGACTGCCATACATGAGATCTTGGAGAATATTGGGTATAAAGATGACGAAGGTGTCACCAATGAGGTATTGTATATGTTTAAAAAATGTTAAAGATTAGATTTTTCTCGTCATGTATTCTGAAGTCAACATCTTAATCTCACATAATTGTCTCATTAGAATGTTTAGGGCTTATACATAGTGCAATATAATTGCTTTGTAAGCTTCAGCTTCAATTTTCCGTTGCCTGAGCATGATATATCAGTCAATATCGACTGATATATAAGTGAATATCGGTATCGGAACTCTAAAATCCTGATACTAATTGGCTGATATCTAAAGCCCTCCCACCTTTTTCTTTTTCTTTTGTTGCCATGGAGGATGTCAACCGCTTGAGAGCATGTTATGCTTTGTCATACCAGAGACAATTTTATCGTTCTTTTTGACCCAGATAAAATTACAGCCTATGCATTGTGCTTTTGCTCACTGCCATCTTTCAACATTGTAGTTTATGGGAAATGTGACATACCACATTCGTACGTTTTAGAAAATGTGACATACCACATTCGTGATCATGTTCCATGCACCGAAACAATCCATGTCTCAGGTAATTCAGAGATAGTGGCAGTTTATGGGAAAACTGTGATACTCTAATGGTTACATTCTTGAAAATCTGAGTGAATGCTGGAATCCTAATAACGGTTTTATTTTCCTACTTGCAGTTTATTGAAGCAGGAATACTAGGGTCACCAACAGTTTTTGCTCGCCGTAATTTGTCTTATCTCATGAGCGACTCGCCACAGGAAGCTTTAAAGGATGCAATGCAAGCCCAAATCATATCTCCAGCCTGGCACGTACTGTCTTATCTACAAGCCTCTGCACTTTTCGCCCTTAAAATGGAAAATGAAGCACAAATAGCCCTTAAGGATGGTTCAGCTCTTGAAGCCAGAAGGAACAAAAGTGTTAGACAGTAACGAAATGATGTACAGATATGTAAATCTTCTGCTTTGCTCGCTTTGTCTCACTTCCTTTGTGAAGATCATTATTTGGCACATATTGAAAGGTTTCTGCTCTGACCGGGGCTTTATTCTATTCAACAATCATAAAGAAATTATTGTCCTTCATTTCTTGTTCACAGTTGTAGTTTGTGTACAGAAACTGTGACCGATTTTCATGTCCTTGAGATAGTTACATTCATTTGTTTTGGAAGTTATAATGATTTATTTGGTACTTCGTGTTCCTGTATTTACAATTTCGTGTATTTACAATTTCGATGTAATGCTTTATTTGATATCCCAGAAATTGTCAACAAAGTGTGAAATTTACTGGTTTTCTTTTTCTCCATCTTCTTGGTTTTGAGATGGTCAAAACGTAGATTTGCAGTGCCATTTTTGAATGTTAGTTATATAGAGGATACTTTAGCGTAGACCTTGAAACTTATTTTGAGAGTTGATTGGATTTGTGTACCGAAACTTTCCCCCAAGGATGAGATTTGCTATGTTTGGATCTTGGATTTGTGAAAAGGAAACGAAAAGGAAAAGGAAACGGAAAAGATGAATGAAGTAGGGTGGTTTTGGATATTGGATTTAGGGTTTCTTCTTCTTTTTTTTTCCCCAAAAACATAGAAAACTTGTTTGATGAACTGTTTTCGAAAATAGCTTATGAATTTTTGTAGGAAATACTAAAAAGTTTGTTATGTGTGTTCAAAAGCATTTTTTGCACAAAATGAAAACGATAGGTGTTTTCAAACTTTTCATTGATTTATTTTTAAAAACACAAAAAATCAAAACGAAAAAAATCAAAACACAACTATACTCTTTTACCTCCACAAATTAAGATCTGAACACAGCTTTATGCTCTCATTATATGCTTTCCAATTTGCACTTTGACCATTTGGTGTCTTTTCCCATTTGCTTCTGGTCTATAATTAGTTTCTAGGAAGCATTCACTCATCTGGTGCCTTTTCTTATTTTCTTTTCCTTCAAAAGACAACAATGGTGGCTGCCTAACTTGGGGCTAGGAATGGCAACGGGGAGGGACGGGGCCGGGGATCACACTCCCCATCCCCGATCTCCGATTGTGAAGATCTCCCCAACCCCGGCCCCGATTCCCGACGGGGAACCTACTGTCGTCCCCATCCCCGCCCCCTAACGGGGATCGGGTTTCCCCAACCCATTTTTTTCAACATCATCAACAATCATCAACAACTTTAAAAAAAAAAAAAATTCATTTTCTGGTTCAATCATCAATCATCAACAACAATTCATTTTCTTTCTATATTTCTTAGCAACCAAACACAGAAAAATGTACAAGCTTTCAGATCTGGTTCATTTTCTTTCACCATCTAGTTCAGATATGAGAAATGGAGAAGAAAACGCCTTAGATTTAGAACTGAAATGAAGAGAGAGAAGATAGGGGGAGAGGGAGAGAGAGAGAGAGAGAGACGTCTTACCAAACCCCATACTTCTTCGCCGGCGACGATGGCAGCGTATGCAGCGGAGCTGCCGCAGCAAACGACGATAGCGACAGTGCGAACGACGAGCGACCGCGGTGAAGAGGGAGAAAGGAAGAGAGGAGAGAGAGTGTGGAATGGCAGAGGCGGTGAGGAGGGAGGATCGGCGGTAAGGGAGGAGAGGCAGCAGTCGTGTGAGAGAGAGAGAGAGAGAGAGAGAGCAGCACCACAATGTGTTTGTGTGTGAGTGTGGCAACCAAAGCTAAACAGACACATATATATAAACAGGGGTATAATGGTAATCTTACATCGGGGATTGAACGGGACAGGGACGGGGCGAGTCCGGGGGTGAGACATGTATTCCCGTCCCCGGCACGAATATCATTGGGGATTCCTTTTTGAATACCATCCCCGGCCCGTCGAGGGTATTTTTCGCGGAATAACCGCTCAATTCGGGGTCGGGGGTCGGGTCCTCGTCAGGCCGGGTTTAGATTACCATCCCTACTTGGGGCTGCCCTTTTTCTTTTGATGAGTATGGAACTGGTTTTTAGGTTTTCTAGTAATAACATATTCAAAATCTTTTAGCATCAGTTTTGATGGTAAGAGAGCTATCTCTTTTCCAGTGTTTTTTGGCAAACAAGTATAGATTTGCAACTTCAAAACACAGTAAAAACATTTCATTATTACTTTGTTCGAGTCGAAATTGCATTAGTAGCAAAACTAATTTCTCTAAGACTTAATCAAAGCAAAATCTAAAATCAAAACAACAGTAATATTAGAAGCAAAAATAAATGAAAAAAGGTCCAAATTGCATTAGTAATATCAGGAATCAACATTTCATACCTTTGTATGGGATGCCTAGGAATGTTGGGGAATCGAATATTCCCAATTTACTATTTGGATATACCATTAATGTATATCGAAGATGAAACTTCAAGATCATTTTCATATTTAGTTTACTAATAATATAACCATCATAAATTAGATTTACAAAATAAATAAATAAATCCTTACATAGAATGAGAACGAGAACGCTCCCCCCTCTCCATGGTAAAGAGATTCCAGCCATATGAGGGTATCTCAATCTTGGATTCTGATTACCAAAAATAGGCACCAAACATGGGAAATTAGCAAAATGGGAATGGGATTCATTTCAAACAAACCGACATCCATGCCAAGTTAACACCAACAAGAAATCTGCCTTCATTTAAAAAAAAAAAAAAAAGGATTAAGATCCTGAAATGCAATTGGTAGCGCTACTCATCCTCAAATAATATGTGACCATTTATCTTACATTACACATCATAGACAAAATTGGTGAAGGCACAACTATGTGAGGATTCATAAAAATGATGGAACATTTCCTTATCCACACAAATTAACAAAAATGCATAAACAAAAACGTAATCTTTAACAAAACCAAATTTCAAGCATTGAAGGTGTCAACAGGTTGCATATCACTCTTATTTTTCATTCAGGTTTCTTTTGAAAACTGTGGAGATCAATATTCTTCCTTTGTTCCACCCAGGTCTAACAGGTAGTTGTAACATCAATTGAGATTAATTAATGCAACCTAACAAGCACGGACATGGTGATTTGAAAAAAATGGGAACACAGACACATGGGTGGACACGACAATAAAATATTTTTTCATGCATTTTTATTGTTATGTAGATTAGAATTAAATCCATAAACAATCAAAAATAACAAAAAACTGAAACTAATTCGATATTTTAAAATATATATCACTTTAAATTTAAATTAACACTTAACGTTTAGATCTTTATTATGGATGATCTATTAAGTATTTAAATCTAAGCAAAAGGTAATAAATATTCAACATCCAACATCCATCAAAAACAATAAAGAAAAGAGAGAAAAAATTAGTTGGTGTGTCCCCTAAAAACAAATTAATTAAATAAAAGGACACACACACGTGGGGTGTCCCGTATGTGTCTCCGTGTCCGACACCGCTACAACATTTGTTTTCACGTGCAAGCTTCCTCCAATACATTTATTATTTACCTCTTCCTTTAACCCTTCCTATTATGTAATTTGCATGCAAAGATCTAAAAAACATGACCGATCTATTGTGACTAATGAAGTCCCAAGGCATCGTTGGTCAATCAGAAGCATCAATTTTCACAAGTTCTACATTAACATTAATATCTCAGAAATACTACAAAAATGATACATGGCGAAATCTTAAATACACCCAAAAATCAAATCCTATTTTCTCATTCTGCAAGAGATTCAAAAAAAATAAAAAATAAATACACAGTCAAAATGCCACATTCAAGCCAGACAATAATTGATAATGACTAAACTGAACCATTGTTGCCATATTTTTTGGGATACTAAACAAAAAATTTTGCTCACACACATCATCTTGCAATTTGGACCCTAAAGTGTATACAAGATTGTTAGGTTTTATTTTTGGCAACCCCGTTTGACAAAACTCCTTTCAGTTGTATTTGTTTTCGCACTTTTATTTCAGTAAGACTATGAGTTTCTTAGATGCGAATCCAACCCGAATTGTGCCGTTCAGAGAAGTTTGTGATGTTAATGCTTTCAAGATTCCCACTTCGCTGATTATGACGGGGATCGAGCTGCCCGGTCAGCTCGCGGCCGAAGCAAAATGCAAAAATGCATTCAATTTTGGTCTCCCTGCTCGAGCGGGGAAAGTGACGCTCGAGCGGGGTTTACAATCTCACAGCATCTCTGCTCTGCCTGAAAAAGTACTGGATGGTGTGATTCGATGCTCGAGCGTCGAAACTGACGTCGAGCGTGAAGCCTATATGAATTGCGGAATATGAAGTCTCCGCTCGAGCGAGAAGTCCCACGCTCAAGCGGACCGCGCGAACACAGTTTTTGGATTTCGATAAGGATTTAGTTTTCTGAAGAAACTAGGATTACTTTTAGTTTTCTATAAGTAGTTGGTTTTCTCTCAAAACTAGACTACTCCTTAATTCCTCCAGATCTTCTTTTTTGAATTCTAAGGTTTATATCTAGGAAAATTTTATTAGTTTTCTTTGATGTTTTATTGAGTATTCAACTCATGGTTTAAAGAGAGTACATCAAAGGTTTTGTTTATTCTACAAAAGAGAGAGTTGTTCTTCGGTGGATTCTGAAGAATTTGAGCCTGAAGCTTTGGTGGATTCCGGAGTGACTCATTGTAAAGACAATTCTGAGGTGAAGGCGGGTTGGAAGAGGCACATAGAGGTTGGTTCAATTAGGCGTGGATTCGCTAGGTAATTGAGAGTATACCTGTGTAATTCCTTTAAATCTTCTTAGTGGATTGTTTTGTGGCTGTTGCCCGTGGTTTTTTTATCACAGTTGGAGGCGTCCAATTGTGATTTTTTCACGTAAAATCGTTGTGTCTCTGTGTCTTGATTGTTTGATTGGGATTGTTATATTCTGCTTAAAATTGATACGATTACAAATCAACATCTAGGAGGTTTCTAGATTTTTCAAAGATGCTTATGTTACATGACTTCGGGCAAGAATATTAGGTGAAGGTGCGCATCCAAGCGTCAAGCTTTCATAAATCTAAATCTTAAGATATTTCTAAATCCATAAGTTGGATATGGATAAGGAAAAATGTCAAGGACAATAATATAATTGAACATTATATAACATTCTTCAATAAGATGTAAATTATGTAAAAATATATTTGAATTTAAATAGGATTTAGGGAAATATAAAACTTCTCTCTCTCATCAAGCTATTAGTGTTTCTTAACTTACAAATGTGAGTTTCTTCTTCTTTAAACATTGTAAAAAATTAGAGAATCGAAGGCCTTGTTTGGTTTGTGTTTCCCAAAAATTTTTGAGAAAAATTCTCTACAAATAAGTTTTCAAAAGTAATCAAACCAAACAAATTTTCTCAAAAAAATTTTCCAAAACTTGTTTGGTTTACAAGTTTTTCAAACAAATCTCTCTTTCATACACATCAAATCAATCACTTTTTTCAAAACTCTCTCTCAAAATAATTTTTCAAAATATCTTTTAAAAAAAATCAAACCAAACAACTTTTCGTACTTTTTATCTCTAAAACTCATTTCCAAAACTCAAACCAAACATACTCGAAGTGTCTAAATTAGATACGGATGTCAAGCACATATCCTACCATTGCCCTTGTTATGTCCGGTGGACACGATTACTTCGGGAGAAATAGAAGAGTCCATGTAACACACAAGATGCCACTCTCACTTATCAAAAACAAATAAAGATGTCACTCACAGTTCTGCTACCCAGTCTTGTCTTTATTTTTTTTACTTTTTGGTCAGAGATGGGATTTAAATCACCAGCACCCATTTTTTGTAGCATGTATCACTAGAGAAAAACAAGGCTTCTTCACACTCAACACTCACAATTTTCAACTTCGTTGTTAAGGGACCGGACACACACTGTCCAGCCACAAAATTGACTGCATAAACAGTAAGCAAAATTATAAAAACAATCACATATTCACATTATTAATGAAAAACAGTATAATGGAGAATATTAATTTCATAGGAACCAGTGACTAGAGAAGAAATTGTCGAAGAGCACAGAGGTAAAGATGAACCTTTTCCTTCAAAGTTACATATCCTAAAGTTAGCTAATGCCTCAGTGACTCAAAGTAGAACCTCGTTTGTCAAGCTCCATCGCTTGGGCAGCCTTTGCTTTTGCCAATGCTGTCAACTTGGTCTTCACCTATCTCTTCCCAACTTGGAATGCACTTGCACCCTTCTTCTTTTTCTTCGTGTCACTACCCATCCGACTAAACACATAATTGCCCAAACACAAAGCTCTTCAACACATTCCAACACTATACAGAGAGTGGGCTTGGAGGAAGAAGAAAGGGAGTTACTTTCATCTTATTCTTCTTGGCCTGCAGCTTCTTTGCCTTGTTTTCTTTCTCTAATTTCTCTCCTGATTTTTTCAAATACAAATCAGAACAAACTCAATCACATACCCACAACAAAAACATTTAGGGGGCCAATTTACCAAAAACCCAATTCAAATCATATAAACACACATATATACATACATATATAGAGAGAGATAGAGAGAGAGTGCTTTGGAGTTCGAATTCGTGCTGTCTTTTTCTGCGAGCTAGGTCGTTCTTCTTCGATATTTCTCTCTCTCTCTCTCTCTCTCTACTGAATCAACAACAACTCGTCGTTACTTTCTCTCTCTCTCTGGTACTCTGGTTTTCACTTCAATCTCCAGGAGATGCTTGAATTGAAACCCTCATTCCGCTTTTCTTATTTGTCTGTTTTATTATTGAAATGGGCTTTTAAGCCCATCAAACTCTTTGGGCCGGGTTCACTTTTTATTTTATTTTGTCTTATTTGGGTGATTATGTTTGCACCCAAACACTATCTTAATTCGTCTAATTAAAATTTTCTTATTATGATACCTTAATATAAATATACATTAAATTATATATTTTTTTTAATGTACACTCCAATCATTTATATTCAAGTTTGTTCATCTTCTTTTCTACATTTTAATTATTTTCTGTTTTTTTTTTGTCATTCCAAAACTTCAATCTACCATTATCATCTACATCTTTGTTTATTAATGTATTATTATTTATAAATAAAAAAAAATTTGAACAAAATCAAGTAATAGATTAGAATAATAATCAAAAGTAATTTTTAAAATAATTCATTAAAGATGAGATAAGCATTCATATAAATATTAAGCTATAATTCTTAATTTATGTTTTTTTCTTAATATAAAAACACATATTTTGATTATCCCAAAAAAATGTAACAACACACAAAAAAAAAAAAAAAAAAAATGTAACAACACAAAAAAAAAAACCGAAACAAACTTGGGATAATAAACGGAATCATCGTCCATATGAAAACTGCATCAGTTTTATATCTAACCACTATGAAGATCGAAAAAACAGTGAAACAAATTTTAGGTTGAATTGAGTTGTTTATTATTTAAGTGTTTATAAATTATGATTTTTTCTTAAAGATAATTTATAAAAAAAAATATAGAGTGTATTGAGAGTAAATTTATAAACTTAAATAATTTTATAGAATATACTGAAAAATTGGACCTACTATATGATTTTTTTTATGTGCAAATAGAATCACTTATAGTGGACAGATGAGTGGGCCAATAGACTGACTTTATGGACTTGTGACCTGGCCTCAGGCTTAGCCCAAGATTTGAGTGTTTTTTTAATAATTTTCTTCACCCTTTTTTTCAAATAATTTTTTATGGGCTGGGTTGAGGTGGATTTCAAGTTCAAGGCCCAATCTCACTTGTGTTGGCATATCCAGGATTTGGGCTTTATTTGGGTAAAAGCCCAATGAGCCTGGGCTAGGTTAGGTTTCGAGTTTGGGTCGAATTGAGTTTTAAATTCAAAGCCCAATTCCAACCCAATATCGCTTGGACTGGCCTGTTCATAACTTTGGGCCTTGTTTGGGTAAACACGCAACAAGTTTGGGCCAGACCCGATCTCAATGACAAAAAATTATATTCAGATATTTGGGCCTTGGTTGGGTAAAAGCCCAACAAGTTTCGGCCAGACCGGATCTCAAGGACAAAATTATATGTCATTCTCTTTGATCTTTCTCATAATTTTTAAAATTGAGCCTGTGAGATTTATTTAATTCTCTTAAAAAATAAAATTTATTTGAAAAAAGTGATTTCATGAAAGAGTATTGATTATATACATTTGTTTTTGATTTTTTTTTAGAAAAAATATTTGTATATGATTTTTTTTTTTGGTTAATTACAAAAAAAAAAAAAAAAACCCTTAAGGTTGCATGCGTTTTTTACTTTAAAACTTAGTATAAGCATTTCAATTTTGACAAATTAAATCTTGGAGTTTCATTCGTATTTGAGTGTGCCCCCTCCGTCTATCTCCGTTTTATGTAAGGTAATGCAGAATCTTTTGGGATTTAAAGAAAATCACGTGAAACTATTTTTTTTTTTTTGTAAGTAACCCTAATATTTGTTGTTATTATTTTTTTGTGTATGTATATATAACTTACATATCTTATCGTATATGTACACATGTGTTTGTGTATATGATGAAATTTTTTTCTTCAAATTTGGACTCTTCTAATGATAAAATTTTGATTTTGTTCTTAATTTTGATAACTTTGTAAGAGGGACTACTTTAAATGTAAGAGACACTTATCAGTGTTTTAACGGATTAGGGCTACCTAAAATGTAAGAGACACTTATAGTGCTTTAATGGATTAATGTTATTTTTAGTCATCAAAATTATGGACGAAATCAAAATTTTAGGCTGTGTTTGGTGAAACTCTCAAATCATGATTCCACCCCTCCATTTAAGTGTCATGTTTGGATACAAATTTCAAAAATTAATTCCACACCACTTTGGAAAACTCGTTTCAGACAGGATTTGAATTTTGAAATTTGAAATTTGGCTTACCCAGACGTCTGACCGGTCCGGCTAGTTGACCGGAACAGTGCAATTTTTTTTTATTATTATTATTAGTATTAGTAGTATTATTATTATTATTATTATTATTATTATTATTATTATTATTATTTGTAATTGGCACCTATTATTTTTTATATATTAAATAAAAAATATTTTGTAGAATTTTTTAAAAAAATTTTATGAGTTTTAAATAGAACTTTGAGTTGTATGTTTGGTTATGAGTTGTAAGTTTTTAAATCAAATATCATATGTCACATCAAAAATTTCAAACTCAATTCAAAACTATTATTCAGATTAACACGAAATTCAATTAATCCCAAAATGATCCCCCCACAAGCTTGATTTAATCACACATGCAATATATTTTATATTTTAAACTTAATTTTTTAATAATAATTAATTTTAAATAAAATTTGCCAGTGTGTTCTAAAAATTCCAAAATAACACACTAATTTAACTAATTCCGATTTTCAGATGCCGCATAAGCTTTCAATCTTATATAAAAGCAGATTCTAGGGCATGATATTTCCACACAGTAAACAGATAGGAAACCAAAGGTCATGCAAATACATAATATACCCATAATTTATCTTATTCACTTAATTAGCATCCTATTACTTGATTAGACTGTTAGCGGATTCGAAAGGTTTCGTTACAGTACCCAAAGAGATTCTGCATACTTTGATATATAAAATAAGCAAAGGTGTGGTGGCCGCATGATTTTTAAAAATGACTATAGAGAAAGCTCCCTTTACATATGTTCTATTCTGGCATTTATCAAATAGACACTTTACTTAGTAGTGTTTCATAACTTATCCCTTATTGGGTGAAAGTTGGATCAATGAGCTGTTTACATCAAGCGAATTTCATCCTTACTGTATGGATTTGGAGAAATCAACCTTGATTGGGTTCATTAAAATAGATAGGACCTCTTCTTAGACAAAGGTTGACTCCTTTAAATCTACCCTAATGCTTTGTGTTTCCTAGCATAGAAAGACTGTTTTTAGCATTATATACACTCTAAAGTTCTCCAAAATTGTTACTTTGAATGTATCAAGCCTCTAGAAATACCTTCCTTATCCCACTGTTCTTTCGATGACTTGATGCTTGTTTGCCCAAGCTTACGCATACTTTAATTTTGCACCATTTTGAATACCCGTATTCAATGATCCATAGTTTTAGTGGGTAGGTCCAAAAGTGAATCTCCTTGAAATCTGACTCTTTGGTCTGCCTAATGTCCTATGTAAAATGTTGGCCCACAGCCTCAGTTATCATAAATGAGTGGACATTCCGCCTGACTTTTACCTTGCCAAAATACACTGTTTTCTCTACTTCACTCAAAGATAACTAAGAACTAAATTGCTCTCACCTGAACATCCTTAGTAAGATGTTAAGTTCGACTCTCGGTTGTAAAGCTTAGAACTCTCATATTTAGCTCGTAGGAGCTGTACCCTCATTCAAGCCGTCACTCCCTCGACCAATCCCTTCTTATCCAACCATCATAACATGACATCTCCCTAGTACAGCTTTATACATTGATTAGATTAATATCTAATTTTCTAGAGAGATATTTAAACTCAGAAAAAAGCCCATTTTGTAGACTTGATGTGTAGCCAAAAAGTAATCTCTGAGTGTCTCTTAGGTCTTTTAGGATAGCGCTTAGGGATCAAACACAGGCGACTTCCCACTAAATTGTGGAAAGCTTCGAGTGTTGAAAAATTAAACTTTGGTGTAAGTAATCGTCACTCTAAATATATTGGAAACACCACATTCTCTACACTAAGTGACCGATTGAAGAAAATACATTGTATCACATTGTTTGAGTCTCCCAACAAGTTTGTGGCGTGAGAGGTTGGTGTAAGAACTTAAAGAAGCTATCTGCATCTACCAAAGAGATGTCCCTTGACGAAGACAAGAAATAAAACCAAACAACAAATAATCAGGACCAAAGAGAAAACAATAAAATATAATAATAATAAGGTGATAAGCTTTTTGATTTAGCTTGTGTACAGTAGCCTAATGGAAGCAAGATTGGGTTTGTGGAAATGTGGCATAACAGCCCTTTTACACTTATATTTAACCTACGCTAATTCCTTAAGATAACACATGTAAGTTGGTCAGATGAGACAAATAAGCCTTAAGATGATTTGGTGCGCTCAATTTGGTGATCACTTATATGGGCGTGATTTCCTCGATTTCTGATTGTTTCAAGGCTAGAAAATTTGACTCACTTCAAGATAGTAGTCTAATAGAAATGTATATTTATCTTCTATTTAGTCTTATATCTAATGATTTTTCTTACGTTTCTAATTCCGTTTGTTTTTGTCATTCAGCTTGTACTGGGTGTGCTCTTTTGGTCACTAACCTCTTGATTATTTTTTGTTGTACTTGTCCAATAACTTCTTCAGGTGAGCACCTATTCACATTCCCTCCTGCCGTCCGTTAGTTGTTTCGTTGGGATGTTACGGATAATATTGGGGATGGACTAAAGCAGAGACGTAAAGGGAGATCTTGGAGATAAGTTATAGTAGTAACGCAGAAATCTGAGTATGTTGCCATCATGCTTGTGTGTGCAATCCTAAAAATGTGGTTTAGCGGGGGCGCACAACCAGCGATCCTGTGTGTCTTTTCTCTGTATTTAATCAGCTGGCCCTTCTCAATAATCCTTGCCATCATAACGCACCCACTGCTATAGAACTGTGGATATGTGTTGCGAGCGCGCCTCTAATTTCCTAAACAATCATTTGAAGAATGAACACTTTCTATCAGATAGTTTTTTTGTTCATTCATGTAGTAACCTCTTTCCCGTTCTATTTTAGCCTTTAGGAAATTTTTATAAGACACATACAAAAATCGTACACTGGTTTTGGAAAGGAATTACATAGCCTCTTGATTTGATGTTGTGAATCTAGTTAACATAAAGAACAAATATAAGAATCTTAGGTTCTTTTCAGTTTGTATTATAAAGGTTTAGCAAGTTCTTGCATAGGTATGTCATCTGTGTTGGCATAATGATGTGATGTTAAAGACATCTGTGTGTGAGATATCCTATATAACGTTGGGTTAGATAACCTTGCCAAGTTACCGAGTTAGGGCAAGCTGCTCAAGCACATCTAG